>OX632359.1:9129351-9421851 GCA_951751655.1 Ophion costatus
CGAAAACAATTGCGAGTCGCCGAAAATTCCTTTAGGGGTTGTCTTAAAATATTAAAAGAAAGGTTTGTGCAAAATTTCATCGCGATCGGACGTTGGGGTTTTTCTGAACCATATCCGAAAAAGAAGAATTAGCAAAGTTGCACACGTTGTCCCAGACAAAATTCTTGTTTTCTCCGGTCCCGAGTTAGTTGTAACCAGTCCATTCTTTTTGAACTTCATAATACCTATTACTTACATACTTTTTTCCAATATTTTTTTTTGAAATATTTTAGAGTTTTGACTTTTCAATAAACCTAATAAACCCAAACAAACTGACAGAATTTAAGGACATTGGCGAATGAAAAAATTGACCTATCGGCAAACGCGAGACATGCGTAGGGCTTCGAGCGCTTTTCATTTTCGGCTTTACTGTCGCATTTTCTCGAGTTTTGGCGCGCGGAAAGAATTAAGGCGTTACCCCCACTTGTAGCGCAAAAAAGGCCTTTTTCATGCATTTTTTTAAAGAAAACTACAAAACTCTTTTAATCAATCAATATACCATCTTAAAGAACACATCTTGAAGAACTTTCAGTAATTTTTTTATTGAAAAATATTACATTGTTTAGTGGCAAATGGCCGTCAATGAAATAATGTTTTTATATACACGGTTTACGGTGACCAACATTGCGGCGAAGTGGATCATCTGAAAAAAAAAATGCGGATGGATTTAGTCAAATATAAGTATAAACTAGTCTTTAATCGAAGGATTTTAAAAAAGATTCATTTTTCACAAAATGGCGGACAGTCAAAGTTAATGGTTCGATTTTAACGAAAAAAAAACGGCCGTTTTTTGGCTATAAAACGGCCATTTTTTTCGAAAAAAAAAATCGAACGATTAAAGACTACATTTTTATGTATTAAATAAGCCTGCAAAATTTCAAGAAGATCGGTTCATTAGTGTTCGAGTAATCTTGGTCACCGACTTCAGAAATGCCATTTTGAGAAAAACGCGTTTAAAGTTTCAATTTCAGTTCTTCAATTCACGGATTCTTCTCTTTCAACGCTCATATCTCAGTCAATTTTGTTCGGATCGACTTGAAATTTTCAGGACATATTCTCAGATATTTATACTTCAAAAAAATGCAATAAAAAAAATCGATTTTTTCAAAATCGCAAGTGGGGGTAACCCCTTAATGGAATGGGCAAGAGTACGCGGTAATTCGACGCGTAGGCGGAATAAGCAGTAGAAGGAAAATTACAAGAATAAGAATCTAAGGGAAAGGAGATTCGCCCCGTGTGTGTGTGTGTCCATACGTATATCCGCACGGCGCGTGCGGACGCCGCGATGCTGCAAGCTCTCGGCGATCGTTACAGCGCGCCGGGGCGCCGGCGTCGCGGTTCCCAGTAGCGCGTCAGAGCTTCGCTTTTATCCACAGGGCGCTCGCCGACCGCTTTCATTTCCACCGTCATTCGACGGCTTTCCCCTCGCTCCCTCGTCGTTCATTCCCCTCTTCGAATGTCACGAATCTCATCGTGCCCAATGCCCCCCACCCCCCCGCCTCGCACCCACCCACCAACTCTTGCCATCCCACGCGTCCGAAGGACCACCGTGCCGAGCGCCGTTTCCGCAGCCGCAGCGCCCACTTCGCCCAGGATCCTACGCGAGTCGACGTCGTCCATTCATAAAGCTCTTTGCCCCTTCCTCCCCTTGCCCCTTCCACTCGCATCGCCACTCTCCTAGCTAATTTTGCGTGGCGCTTCGCACGCGACGCATTTCTTGCAGAAGCTCCTCTTATCTTGATTGGGTTTCGTCTTCTACGTCGGGTGAGAAACTTTTTCGATCGACTGAAAAAAATGATTCCGGCTGGTCATCTCTCTCTGGAGGGTGCTGGGGAATGATTTATTGGAAAAAATGGTATACTGGGTTACTTTAAGAATGTGTAAAATTTTAATCGAATTTTGTATTTCGTTTTATAATTTAAAAAAATTATCAAATTAATTTCTTTTACGAAATACTTCGTTGGCCACCTGTGAGTGAACAATTTTGTCGAGACGAGTAATCTTTTTTGTCCGCGTGTGAGTAGGGATTTCGAGGCTGCGATGTTATCACTTTTCTATACCGCTTGGTTGCCTTGTTTGCTTGAGATTGTTTGAGTCGGCGCGATGTTGGTTACCACAGGATCCCGTGAGGATTAACCGCAGGTTTGAGTGTCCATTTCCGGTTGATGTGGTCTCCGGAGGATACAGGTGGAGGCGTGCGGCGGGGGAGGGCTTCATCAAAAGCGAGCACGACAAGTCCGCAGTTTGCAACCGCCTCATGTACGCTGTTTCACGTAACCGGGAGCGATGGAAAAACTCGTAGATAAACATTAATAACGAATGATGAACCTGCTGCCACACGTTACGTCCTGTTTATTAATATTCTAGCGACTACGAAGAAACAAATTGTTTTCGAAAGTCAATAAAGCGCTCAAGTGATATCTTATGGGATTGAAGTATCGTTGGAATGCAATGAAAATTAATATTTCGAAATTTTTTTAGTTTGACAGGTTTTCCCGTCAAATGAACCGCAATTATTTTGGTAAATATTCGGAAGTGGGGTTCCTATTAGAATCAGACTAATTTTCTTCAAGTGTTCAAACAAACCTAAACAATCTCAAACAATCCCAAACAGCCTCAAACAACCCCAAACAAACCCAAACAAAAATTAGCCTGTTTCTAGCAGGAGCCCCACTTCCGAATATTCACCATTCTTTTTTTGAACACTTATTAAGAGATCTACAATAAAGATCTGCAAAAGATTTCGTATGATAATAGAAATATGGAAATTAAATTGAAAAAAAACTGAGAATTAGCTGTTGTTTACCAGAAAGAGGCTTTCAAAAACACCAAGATGGCGAACATGGAGACATTAAGAGAGAGCCTAGTGCCTGCAGAGGCCTCAAACTGACACGAAAGTACCGAACATATTTGAGTACGAAAATCGTATTTAAAAAATTTTCGCTCCTACTTCCATCGGTTTGATAGCTGATAACGCAGGAAGTACCAATCCGATCATTATGATGAGGTTGAATGCAACGAACATTTCTTGTTCAATCGCCGCTGTTTGCGCACATCTAGGGAACGAAAATAGCTCGGACGTTGATTAGGGTCCTTTTTCAAATGTTCAACCCAAATGGGCCACGATTTTGGACAATAAAAGAAATGAAGATAAAAAATGTTCCTTGCATTACAACGATACAAACTCCAACACGGTTGTTCCCGACAATGTGCATAGGTAAAAATGCTACCTCAATTCTCCGTATAGGATACCTATTTTCTCCAGGCCTCGTAGTCCAGGAATGTTAGGGCCAAAGATGGGTTCGCTCCGCAAAAAATCCTGATAATTGATTTTTCGATTGGATTATGTCAGAGGGTGTCCCCTAAGTATAAAACCAAGTTTGTGTCGTCCGAAACCACGAGCGTTAGCCGCCATCTTGAAAAACGCTTTTTTGCAAATATCTTGGAAACGGTGAGTCTTACGTTAAAAGTCGCAAAGACCTTTTTTGTACAGGATAAAATATCCCATCTTTTTTATTTGAAACTTTTTTTTTCTATTATTAATATTTGCCGAGATATAGTCGATTAAAAAAACCAAATATTTGTTTTTGGAAAATATCTCGATAATTTTTGGACATGCGAAAAACATGTATAAATAAATACATTCATGAACATGAATAAACGAATAAATTCTCAGGTCTTTTTCAAACAATTCGTCAAAATGTTTTTATTGTGCAAACTTTCCTCCTATCGCCCATATCCCTCCTTTTCATGATAAATATTATTGTTACCGTCTCTATTATAAAATGCTTCGATTACACATTTTTTGGCATGCATTTGGCATGTAACGTATTACCACTAATCGCTGTTTTTCTTTACCTGACGGCAACTTTCATTGCGCTAGAACTCAGTAACTATTGATTTTACAAAAAAAAGTTAAGTACAGAAATTATAGAAAATTTTATGCTCTATACCTTTGATTATTACATGTTTTTTCGTATTTCCAAAAATTATCGAGATATTTTCCAAAAACAAATATTTGGTTTTTTTAATCGACTATATCTCGGCAAATATTAATGTTAGAAAAAAAAGTTTTAAATAAAAAAGATGGGATATTTCATCCTCTACAAAAAAGGTCCTTACGATTTTTAACGAAAAACTCACCGTTTCCGAGGTATTTGAAAAAAGGCGTTTTTCAAGATGGCGACCAAGGCTCGCGGTTTCGGACGACACAAACTTGGTTTTATACTTAAAGGACTCTTTCTGACTTACTCAATCGAAAAGTCAATTATCAGGATTTTTTGCGCAACGAATGTCTGAAAATCCTGAACTATCGCTCACCCAGAGCGGCTCTGCTGATCAACGGAGCGATTTTTAGGGTTTCGTCGTCAAACAAGCCACCCTTATAACTTCGTCGCATTCGGCCGTCCGTGTGTCACAGTTTCTACCGTTTTAGAGCTACATCCAGGAAATTAAAAAGTAGCGGCTTCAGATGAGGATCTCAATTGAAATATAGCATAAACCTTGACAAAAAATGTAGGCTATTCAGCCTGTATATAAAATGGGATTTTTTTCGCGTATCCCATCAAGTGGGGTGTCATTCGAGTCTTTCAATATGAAGTTGAGGTTCCATTTACATGGTTGTTACGCATTATTGACTGAGAAATTCCCTGACTTTTCCAGGTGTCCGACACAGGTTTCGCAAATATTCGAGAGAGACTGGGGTCAAATCAGGAAACGAATTTTCTTAAGATAAAATATATGATACTGTTAAATTGAAAAATAAAAAAAAAACTAAAAAAAGTGAAACTCGGAAAATCAATTAAACACTGTAAAGGAAAATATACATATATATATTGAAAGCAAATAGAGAACCTGTTTTTTATTATAAACCGAATATTTTATGTAAGCGCCAATAAATAAGAAAAACAGATATAAACCCTTATCTACAATAAATCGTGTGGTTGTGTATCGGCAGATCAAATGTAAATGTATAGAGCTTTGGAGCGGATTAGTTTTTGGTTTTCGAAATTTTCGATGTTTGCCTCTGACATAACTTTTTTGTATACAATGAATAATATTAGTATTTAAACAATATAAAAATATTCATTTTTATACTTTTTAGTTTTTTTTTCACGCCGGTTTCATTGTGCATAATTTCTGCAAAAAGTATATTATGGCAAATTTCTACAGAATTTTCGAAATTCCCTACTTGTTCCAGGAGGAAAGAAATTCCGCGACTTTCCCTGTTTTCCATATGCGTAACAGTCATGATTTACCATTGTTTATTTTTCAGCCACATTTGCGGAATATCAAGCTCAAAAGTAATGTATTTCTCGCCCCCTCCGAATTTTTACCCGTGGGTTTGTAAAATCTGAAGAAATTCTAGATACCACGAATTGATTAGAACTTTCATTCAAAATGATTAGGTTAAGTTACATCAACAAATTCAGGAGATATAGACAGCCGCGTTGACTTCACGGAATCTCCATAACAGGACTACGCAAATCATTTTGTCGCATGTTGTCTGAAGTCTCATTAGTAAAATATCGAACATCAAACAAACCCTTCCTCTGCACCCCGTCAGTCCCATTAGGGTATTAAGATTTCGCATTATAAAATGAAATCGAAATTGGTATGTAGTAACTGATTGTGGTATGGCATAAATACCGTAGGTATTGTGTACTGGTAGGTATGTAGTAACTGATTGTGGTACAGCATAAATTAGCTACATGGTAGCTAAACATTGATGCCTACACATGATTGACCTACAAACAAACGACGTTTTTTACGATTTCCCAAATCCATACGAACAGACAAGTCCGCAAATTTATCCTACCGGAAGATTAGTCCCCGAACTACGTTCGCGGAACAAAAAAATCAAACAAATCAAAATCACCCTATCTTCCACCGCGGCGATTCGAGAGAATATTGATCAGAGAAGATGACTTCGTTCGCGATAATATAGTTCGAGAAATATAATTCGTTACGTCGTATACATACGCCGAATAATAAGAGACGATCCGGAAAAAATGTCATTACCATGGGCCTTAGCCCTCGACCTTAAGGCGAGACTAGCAAAAAGTGTCGAGTTTGACGCAGTCATTGGACACAGCGCGAGTACCAAAACGAATGATCTCCTTGAAGTTTCACGAGCGGTTGGGACGTAGGGCGAGATGGGTCGCGGGGGTGGCAATGGGACGCGTCGATGAACGAAACGCACTCCCCTTGCCCTTTTTACTACCGCCGACCGAGCCTCCCTCCTCTCCTAGCCTCTTCCCTTGCTTCAATACAGAATCCAAATGCGCACGAGTCGCGAACCTTTCCCCAACATCCCCTCACAACCCCCTATCGCCAACGCGGTTCGGTCGTCGCGTGGGCGCTTTCAAGGTCAGTTCAAGAGCACCCAGCTACGTAGTACGACGCCTCCGTCGCGACGCCCACCTATAAAACGTAGGCGGTACATAGACCCAACAATCTACAGATATAGTTGCGCATCTACTAGCCTACAGTCAGGTATACCGTGATGCTTGCATGGTGCGTGTGCGCGTGTATGTCAGGTGTATATACGAGGCTTTCCGACCCATTTCTACGTCATTCTACAACGACGAACACTGTTTTTTGAACTTTTCTATGGTATCTGACAACTTTCAACTCATTTAATCGAACATGTATTTTTAGATTTCTGGAGAATTTTTTTCTATATGTCGTGTCATACAAATTCAATTCAACACTTCGTGTCGCGAACATATTCCACAACGTCCACCATTGTTTTTTCTTTTTGATGGTTCACAGAGAGAAATGTATAGTAACTTTAACCATATTCCAACCATATTTTAGATTACCCTGAGGGGACAGTAATATTTTATAGTCATCGTTACTACCGAAAATATAGTACTGCTTATAATATTTTAGCAGTTGTGTGAACTACGCTCATATGTTAACCGCAACCAACAATCTTTCGAGCATACGTTGATTGTCAATGCTGTATAATATAGTAGGTTTTCAGAAAATGGATGATTCCTTACACTATCAAAAAATAGTGGTTTTTACCACATTGAATGGTAAGGTAAATGTCCCAATTATTGAACAGCTAAGAATCTGGGGGATTGAATTCGGTGAGAAAAAAATATAAAATCAAGGAAAAACCATCGATTTCATGTTCAAATGATACATTGATATTTTTACTTTCGAGAAATCAGCCTTTAAATTATTTTTAAATGATTTCAAATGAAAAAAAAAGAATAACAATGTGAAGCATACAAATGTCCCAATGATTGAACACTAGAAGTGCCTATGTCCCTAATATGGAACAGGCATGTCCCAGTTATTGAACACTCTCGAGAATTCTGTTTCCCACTTGAAATTTTGTCCCTGAAATATCGGAGAGCAAAAAATATTGAACATTACATTCGTATTTTGAGGTTACATTTAGGTTATATTCTCTTTTTACTTTTCTTTATATGATTATTGCACAAAGATACAAATAAAAAATATATTTGACGATCTTAGAGTTAATATTAAAAGAAGTTTATTCAGGTAAGTTTATTCAGGTATTCAGGTAAGTTTATTCAGGAACTTACAGTTTTTGTTTGCATAAATCCGATTCACACGATCTGTCACACGTTAACTGTCTCGATGTTTTGATGGGTTTAATGACGCCATCTTGGAGAATTCGAGTGTTCAATAATTGGGACACACTGCATTTTCTATGTCCCAATGATCGAACACCGTATTTTTTAACAAACAATTAATTAAAAACATTTTTTTTTAATTGTTATTTGTAAGAAATTTTCTGAGGAACCCCAAACGACTTTATTTTTTGAGATGCGACATTTTTAAAAATTTTTATGCCCTTACACATGAAGCGGCGCGTCTTTAGCAAAAACGATAAGCAGTTACCACGAGACCTCAAATCGGGTCACCGTGGCTTATTAAATAATTTTTTTCTCTACTAATTAAAGCTTTTTTTGCACAAGTAAGGTAACATTTCGATAGCTAAAAGTTCCATATATGTAATGAAATTTTTATAAATAAGTAAATGCATGCAGGTGAATGAGAAATAATAAAAATACAAGATAGTGTTCAATAATTGGGACATTTACCTTATGTCTACTAAATGTACATAATATTTCATAAATTCAAAAATTCAAACATTTTTGATTGAGAGCCTAGTACTACCTGGATGATTGTTTATCATGATTTGTTATTCCCTGACCTCGTAAAGTGATTCCTATCGAAGAAAATATTTCACCTATAAGGAGATTTGAACCTACGACCAACCTATCTATATTCACGCACGCTGCCACTATGCTACCGGGTACTTATGTTATTTCGATCGTAGATTTGGCATAACGGATAAAAGTAATTCCAGCTGCAATTCCGAATAGCTGTTACCTCGGATCAGAGCTGGGCAAAATTGTAATAAAAAATTAACAATTACAAATTACTAAAGGTAATTTGTAATTAAATCGAATTCCATTAAAATTACTTTTAGTAATAATAATTGAATGGAAGTTCATTGAAATTACTTTCGATAATTGTAATTGAATTAGAGTCCATTGAAATTGTTTCCAGTAATTGTAATTGAATTGGAGTTAATTAAAATTACATTGAGCCATTTTAATTAAATCGAATTTCATTAAAATTACTTTCAGTAATTGTAATTGAATCGGAAATCATTACAATTATTTGCAGTGATTGTAATGAATCAGAAATTATTAAAATTGCTTTCAGTAATAGTAAACCACGCAGTGTGGTTTCATTGGATTTTTTTGCTCGAGAGGATTCTAGGCATCGAAATGAATATCTCGTTTTTTTTTGTAAAAACAACGCCTCAAGGATTGAATTAAGAGAGGAAAAAAAATTGAGTCATGTTTAATATAATAATAGATATGTATTATATTAATATTCGAAACACACAATAAACTTATGGTAATATATGGTAAGATAATCGAAGATTGTTTTCTCAATATGGCTAGAATAATTTTGCGTTTGCCACCGAAGGTACTGTATATTCAATATTAATTTGTTTAAACAAATTGTTTGAACAGTGAACGTTACTATGTGAATTGCACATAGTTTCCTATGTTTTTTGGGCCACTTGTGGAGAATTTGACATTATTTTTAGAAAAAAAATTTGTTTAAACAATTTTTTTTATGACAAAAATTATTTTACAAAATTGACTTACTGATATAACTATGATACGGGTAATATTTCTAGTAGATTGCGTTTTTAAAAATGTTTAATTGTTTTTCATAATTTGTTCAAAAAAATTGTTTAAACAAATTAGTTTTCGAAAAGAAATGTCAAATTCTCAACAAGCGACCCAGAAAACATCAGAAACCATATGCAACTTACATAGTCACATTGACTGGTCAAGCAAATTGTTTAAACAAATTAATTTTTCAAAAATACTGTCAAATTCTTGATCAGCTACCCAAAAAACTTCGGTAACCATAGCCAATTTACATATTGACTGTAAAAGACTCGTTCCGACCACAACATTTGAATACTCCAAAAACGGAGAAAATTTGTTAGACTATTTGTTGTTATTTTGCAGGTAGAACGTCAGAGAAAAAAATGTATGCATATTTCGAAAGTACAACTATCGAGGACACCTTTAGAGCACTTTATTATGCGGAAATAATCCGATAAGACTTCCGAAATTGAAAATGAAAAAAAAAATGTCGCTCAAAAGTTCGTGTTTTTTCAACGTATTTTGTAAAAATATTGTATAAAAAATTATTTTAGCGAAATTTAAGTTGCGCCATTCGAAAAAGCGGCCTTGAAAATAGTCGACAAGGTACTTTATGAATTTTTCCCCGACATTTTCATGGTAAATAATCACGTCGAATACAAGACTTGTAAAAAGTATCTTTGTGACGTTAAAGGGTTAATCGTAAGAAGATTGTAATTGATATCAAAAGTAACAATTTTCCCAAGTAATTGTAATGAATAATACAAAAAATACTATTTTTCCAGTAATTGTAATTGATGTCGGAAAGATTACAATTCATCTAAGTAATTGTAATTAGCAGCAAAAAATTACAATTTTTTCAAGTAATTCTATTTGGCAAAAAAAAATTACCAATATTTTGAGTAATTGTAGTTGATAATCACAAAATTAGAATTGTTTATAGTAACTATAATTGATAAATAAAAATGTATAATTGTTTCCCGTAATTGTAATTAGTGACTAAATATTGCAGTTATTTACAGTAATTGTAATTTACGGGAAGTGAAATTACAAAAGTAATGTCTGCTGCCCAATTCTGCCGCTGATATAGGTGGAATTTTGCACAGATTGCCTTTTTGATAATATATGTCACTGTTTAAATGGATTTTTGGCGCGGCCCAATAGTTTTCGAAATATCGAATTCTAAAAACTGATAAATGAATGCGCTGATATACCTATATCGATCATAGCGTGCCACTGCTGTCTCTACTTTATTGATAAATTATTTACGTCTTCACGATACGATTACCATAATGTTGTTCGTATAGTCACTTTTCGTAAGATCTTGTAACAGTTTATACTCAACAAGTGTTAATGTCAACCATATAAATAGTACAAATTTGCACTGAGAAAATGTCCGTAGTATTTATTTAAAAAATGCCCATGGTAAAAGTGGGTATAGTAAAAGTCATACAGCTTATTGCTACCGCAATGACAATATGGTTAAGGGGTCACCTCCACTTGCGATTTTGAAAAAATCGATTTTTTTAATTGCATTTTTTTGAAGTATAAGTATCTGAGAATATGTCCTGAAAATTTCAAGTCGATCCGAACAAAATTGACTGAGATATGAGCGTTGAAAGAGAAGAATCCGTAAATTGAAGAACTGAAATTGAAACTTTAAACGCGTTTTTCTCAAGATAGTATTTTTGAAGTCGGTGACCAAGATTACTCGAACACTAATGAACCGATCTTCTTGAAATTTTGCAGGCTTATTTAATACATAAAAATGTAGTCTTTAATCGTTCGATTGTTTTTTTCGAAAAAAAATGGCCATTTTATAGCCAGAAAACGGCCGTTTTTTTTCGTTAAAATCGACCCATTAACTTTGACTGTCCGTCATTTTGTGAAAAATGAATATTTTTTAAAATCCTTCGATTAAAGAATATTTTATACTTATATTTGACTAAATCCATCCGCATTTTTTTTTCAGATGATCCACTTCGCCGCAATGGTGGTCACCGCAAACCGTGCATATAAAAACATTTTTTCATTGACGGCCATTTGCCACTAAACAATGTATTATTTTTCAATAAAAAAATTACTGAAAGTTCTTCAAGACGTGTTCTTTAAGATGGTATATTGATCGATTAAAAAAGTTTTGTAGTTTTCTTTAAAAAAATTCATGAAAAAGGCCTTTTTTTGCGCTGCAAGTGGGGTTAACGCGTTAACACAACTATAAGCGTCTATCTTAATCATGCCGTTTTGGTAATGTGTTTTTTAAATTTAGTATCCCTAAAATAATTATTCACTACTGTGTAACACTTTACAATATCGATATAGTTAATTCAATTAATATTTTTACAATAGTTAGTAGGGATAGTTAGTAGGTTAATAGTTTCGGGGATAATAGATAGTCGAGCACGCCACCAAACTCGCATGTTTACGTATACTTTTTGCTTATAGTTGTGTTAACCATACGCGTTTTTTGCCATAAACCTCTTTTACCATGCGCGTTTTTTGTAAATACTATGCACTTTTCTCTCAGTGTACCTATCTTCATGGAACCTCAAATTTTACCTCGTTTACTTGGGTTTGCCGTTTTTTAAAAGATTCTTGAAGAATTTTTGTAGGTTTCCCTATGCTCTACAAACCCAAACAAAGTCTTCGTGCCGCGATTGTCATCTTGCAACGTCCACTATAATTTTTTTATTTTCCATCGTACCAATCTTCATAGCATCTAACAATAAAATTTTATCTCGTTTAATGGAGTAAGCCGTTTTTTTTTAAATGATTCTTGAGGATTTTTTGTAGATTTGCGGTATTCGTAAAAACCCAAACAAATTCTATGTGTCATGATCGTCATCCCACAACATCCGCAACTGTTTTTTTCCGATGGTATCTCGACCTTTACCTCGTTGAATCGAGGATGACGATTTTATTTTAAATTCATGGAGAATACTAGGCGCGCAACTAAGTTCCAGGGTTTCACACATGGATCGCGCTAGCGACACATTTAGTCGGCATACAAGTCTGAAATTGGGTGTCTTTACAGCTTGGACATCTGTTAAGAATACTACCAATAAGTCGTAATATAAACAAATATTGCAACACAACGACCTTTTGGCACCTCAAAGTGCCATGTTCTGCCAATTGAATAGCCCGGATTTTTCAGCCTGATTTATTTGGAAAGAAATAATGTGTAACGAGGTTATATAAATAGTTTTTATAAATAGTTTTTATAAATACCCCTTAAAATTTTGCAATAACTCAAACTATTTGAAACCACTGGTTTTCACAATGATCCCGAAGTTTACTTCGCTGGTATGCGCTTCAAATACTTTTTTCTTCCGTGTCATTTCTGCATTTCCGTTATTATCCAACACCGTGTTGCCTAGAGGGACCAAGGAGCCATAAAAAAACTTTGCGATTTTCGTAACGTAAAACGGCCAAAAAATGGAGTAATTCGAAAAAAAATTATATTGGATTCTTATGGTGCAAACTTCAACATCGCTCATGAGGAGCTTGATGTATACCAGACGAAAACAAATCTAAAAAGAAATTATCTCGAAATAGATATGTCTAGATGAATGTAGCGCGTAGATTTGCGATTCAATTATAATTAAAACTTTAGTCTAATCGTAAGATCTAGTTAGGGAATGCAACGTGTCAGAGGTTAACGAGTCTATCGCAAGTTTATGCAAACAACCAGCACAATCATATAAATTGTGTACTATCCATGTGCTATACACGGTACATATTTACCAGGCAAATGTTACGAGACAGTTCCTCGAGTGGATCGCTTATTTTATTACATACCGATCGATAAAGTCAGCCGCTAATTGGTGCGACGATGCACGACGCAAATGACTCGTCAATCCATCGATTAGCATCAATTAATAAGATGAAAGGGCGGAGTACTCCATCGGGGTACATCATTATATTTTTCCATATCCCTTTCGCATAGCATAGAAATAATACAGGAAGTAATTGACGTGCACGATGAAATTGAATATCGTCACTTTTGGGCCCAATTACTTTGATTTAATTTACAATTGGAATCTTGGCTCATACGATTGTTTTTCTTCGATCGTGGAATTCGAGGTCCGAACGAGAATAAAAATACCGGAGGTTTTTCAAGACTGTAGAATTTGAATCAGCAGTAGAATCTGTCGACCCGGAATACGTTTACGAATTCATGAAAATTTACGAAATCTCCGTGTAAATTCGAGTTTTACTGTCGGAAACCTATTTCGTGTCGCTGAACGAAAATTCGGAGATTCGAAAATATAATTGTTGCTTCTTTGAGACGCGTAAAATTGCGTTGATGATTTTCGCGAGGGTATTCGTGATCAGTCCAATCATGGGGGTCGAAGTTTTCGTCACGCAAAAATTTTTGGGAGCTCCCAACGGGAAGCCCAAGAATAAAATGAAAGTGGGGGGCAAAGAATTTGACATTGTACTGAGATGATTTACAATTGTTCGTGACTGCACAAAACCGATCGCCGGTGGATCTTTCCTTCGTCTCAGCTCGGGCCAATCGCTGAAGGGATGGAGAAAGAATAAAAGGGTTTTCTGTACTGTCGTCGACTCCCTCTGCACGACAACCCAGGTGATTTCGTCGCAGGTAGCAAGGGTACATTCTTTAAACGATCGAACTACATTCGGGACTTGCGTTTGCTTTTATTTGTTCATATTTGAACAAATAGTGATTATTTTTGTGATTCGTTCCACGAAAAAAACAACAGAAACGTCTGTTTTTTTCATAATGAATGATTACTTGATTTTTATTTGTCGATATCATATTTCGATGATCAACTTATTAACTTATACGATTTCTATTAAATTCAAATAAAAAAATAGGAAAAGAAGAATGGCAATACAAGCACCGAATTATTTGAACCGCGTACCAACAATTACACGTAATATTGTATATTGTTAAATAAATATTCAAAGGGGCTAAAAATTCTACTCGAAGTAGTGAGATTTTATCAAGAACGTGTTTGAGCAGCGGCACAAAACCTTCTTATTCTCCCCTTAAACGGGTCTCACGAAACTTGATTGATTTTTTAAAGGATCTTTTTTTTCTTCCGACGCGCGGCAATGCACAATTGAAAGGCACGATTCATAGATTCCATTGAAGAGTTTACCGAAAAAATTGAAACCCACGAAATAGCTGGTGCGCAGGGAGATTTGACAAAAAAAATGAATAAAAAAGACTCCACCAAAGCAATAACAAAGAAGAAGTATCGCACATTCTGGAAGATCTCGTGATCTAAAAAAATCAGGAACTCGTCCCACTTTCTTGTCTTCGAGACGGAATACGAGGGAGATCGATTTTGAACGATCCTGGAAAGCTTGCAAGACGGATCATTCGATCGTACACTTGGATGTAGAAAATTCAAAAATCTGATCAGCCGAGACGTTCTTTTTTGCTCTGATCTGTCAAAATTGGGGAGTAAAAAATTCTCACGTGTTCGAAGGTCTTATACGGAAAGGGTCTCTCAAAGGAGAGGAAAAAGAGAAGAACGCGTAAAGCTAATGAGAAAAGGGAATACGCGAGTAATGATTCAATACTCGTAATTATAAAAGTACAAAAATGTCATAGGACGTCTCGAACGAAGCTGATGGCGAAAATCTTGACGAACCTGCGGTTTAGAATCGTATATTATATATACGTATATATATATATATACCTATATAAAAACGAGTGAATAATTCCTCAATAGAGTGCCATCCCTAGAGGGATTTACAGAGAGGTCCGGACATGGTCGGAGAACAATTGCAACGACCAGTCAATAGTGCACATTCACTTTTTTCTTCCTAGGAAAGGAAATTCCAGGCATGAGCTCTGATTCTGACATTTCCTTCTCTCTCTTTCTGCCATTTTTACTCACGGAATTCTTTTCGCCCTTGTCTATTTGAGTATGCAAGGGAAACGGATTTACTGCTTTGATGTTGGTGTACCGAAAAACTCGATGTAACACGGGTTGTCAAACGACAAAGGGAACCGAAAATCTGACGTTTCTTTAAGTCTGGTCGACGTCCTTACGGACTGTAGGTTATGTACGAAATTCGAAAGCTCCTGACGAACATTCAGTGTTGTTCGGTTTCTCTCTCTTTCTCGCTCTCGCTTCCGCGCATTGAGTTTTGAAACTTTGCATTTTCGTGCGGGCCCACCTGGACGGGCGTAGGCGTCGAGATTTTTCAAGGGATGCACAATACTCCCCGGAGCTCCTCTTTCAGCCCTATATTTTAACGAGACTTTGTCTGTTCGTTATTTTTTTCCTTTTCATTTCAGTGCTTTTATTCCTACGGATTTTGTAGTTTTTTCGACAAAATAATTATTCGAGCACTTAAATTTGTAGGCGTTACGGAAAATCAAAAAAATACTGATTCGAGGCGAACTACCGAGTTGGTATCAATATCGATGCATCTAATGTCACGAGAATGAATCGCGGCTCGCGTAATGGTCCTTCCTAATTGGACGGAACGTTTTCATTATTTTTATGAAGATTTACCCGCTCGAATGTATCTTTTTCGTACGGAAACGTTCTAACGCCGATATCTCTTAAATGAATCGATATATCGAAAAAAATCTATAGATCAATTTTTTTCATATTAGTTCATACTTTCAGAAAAAAAGGACATTTTTTTTAAATCTTCGTTGTCAACATTTTTTCAGCGTGTAAAGTGAAAACTATTTTTTTTTAAATGTTTGCCATTTTTTTTTTCAAAAAATTCTCTAAAATAATATGATGAATTATATGAATTTTAACGCTAGTCCCATTGTGGGCCCATTTTTCCTTGGAATGAAAAAAAATTAATTCAATTTTTTTTTCACGAAAATTTCGAATGTTTCGTATGAATCATATTTATGGTATTCGCAATATTTTTTTCATGTTTTTGTACCATTTCGAAGAAAAATCACGCCTACACTTGGCAAGCAAAAAATAATTCTCCAACATATTAGATCGGGCTACTAATTGTAAAATGATCACTATAATTACTAATTGTAAATAAGTACAATCATTATTACTTACGAGTATTATTAGTAATAAAAATTATTAGTAATTCATACAAAAAACGCGGAATTTTCATGAAAAAAAATGGGATTTAGTAAAAAAAAAATACAAGGAAAAATGGGCCCACAATGGGACTAGCGTTAAAATTCATATTATTCATCATATTATTTGAGAGAATAAAAAAAATTGCAATCATCCTTAAAAAAAATAGTTTTCACTTTACACGCTGAAAAAACGTTGACAACGATGTTTTATTTATTTTTTCCTTTTTTTTATAAAAGTGTGAACTAATATGAAAAAATCAATCTATAGACATGTTTCGATGTATCAATTCATTTAAGAGATATCGACGTTAGAACGTTTCCGAACTTTCTGAAATCCCGATTTTTCGAAAAATTGTAACTTCTGAAACACATGCGATAAAAATTTAAAAATTTGTGAAAATTTTCCTTGCATGGCATACTACTTTATTTGAAAAACAATTTTTAATTAAACATGGTCAGGGTCACGGCCGAGCGAAATGGCGTGGAAAGCCTCATACATATATACACACACACACACATACAGGGTGTCCCTCTTGTCTCTGCCACTCGAAATAACTCGGTAATTATCGACGTCACAAAAAAATGTTCCACCCAAAAGTTGTAAGGTGTGAAGGCGGCCGCATCAAATGCGACCAATTTTTTTTTATTTCGCTGGAGGCGCTGACGCACAGTGAAGGTCACCTCCACTTTTTAAAATGAAATGGTACATTTTTTTTTCAACCATCTTGTGGAGCACCGCGAGCCGCATAAAAAACATTGGGGGGTCAAAGTCGTTCAACGTCAATTTCGAACACCTATTTAGATTTGTATAATCGATACTGACCTTGAATGACCTTGAACGGCTTTGACCCCCCAATGTTTTTTATGCGGCTTGAAGTGGTCCACAAGATGGTTGAAGATAAATTGTACCATTCCATTTTTAAAAGTGGAAGTGACCTTCACTGTGTCAGCGCCTCCACGGAAAAAAAAAAATTATCACATTTAATGGCCCCCTTCACACCGTACGTCTTGTGTCTGGAACATTTCTTTGTGACGTTGAAAATTACCGAGTTATTTCCGATGGCAGAGATAAGTGGGCCACCCTGTATACACCCACACACACACACACACACAAAATCAATCTATATATATATATATACACTAAGCGCAACAATTAAGGGATCACTATTTTTTCGACGAAAAATAGCCCTTTTTCAAACCGCTGTAACTCGGTGAAAAATGGTCGGAGGAAAAATTTTTAAAAAAGCATTTTGTAGTGTAAACCTTCGACTTTGATAATCTGATTATAAATAATTTTTTTCGTTTCGTTTAAATAAAGAAATTTGTTGTTAAACAAAACAAAACATAAAATCAAAAAATTTGCTCGAGTTTGACAAGGTACACGAGGAACGGAAATTTTTTTTTCGAAAATCTGTTTCGACCATTCGAAAGCTTGTATCTTTCCCAACAATTTGGTTTTTTTTTCAATTTCTGTGCGATTTTTTTTAGCCAAGTTATCGCAGCTTTACGAAAAAATGCATTTTTCAACTTTGACCGGTTATAACTCTGGTCCAAAACATCGCACAGCATCCAAACCGGCATCGTTGGATAGCTTGGATTTCCCCCTATAAAACTGTTTATTTTTCGTATTTTTCAGAAGCCGTTTTCAACATTGTAAAACTGATTGTTTAAAAGTGTGTAAAATGCCCATTTTTACACTTTTTTGTTTATCATGTTATAACATTACAACAAATGCAGAGGCATCAAAGGTTTTTGCGTTTTTTTTTAGTTCAGTGTATGTAGAAATACTCCACCAAATAGCAGATCGCTGCCTTTATTCTTTATTCGGGTTGCAACCCCGTTTTTTTGGAGAAAATCGAGATCCGTCAATTTTCACGAAAATCGAGGTTTCTCAGGTATCAGCGCGGGGTGAAATTTCTCGAAAAAAAAAAATCAGAAAATTACGAAATTTGGTATTCAAGGGTTTTCGAGATTGCTGATTGCGAATCTGGGATAAAAAATGGAAAAATTCAAAATGGCGGATCAAATGCAAAAATTCTTGTAATCGGGCGAAACTCGATGTTTGGGGGTTTTCGAGGTCATTCATTACGAATCTGAGGTTTAAATTGAGGATCGCAAATTCGAATTGAATCAAACTTTGCATTTCGGTTCGCCATATTGGACCCGTCGTTTTTTTTTATTTCTTCGACCTGAGATTCGTAATTAACGATCCCTCAAAACCCGCTGATTACCGAGTGTCATGCGATTTCATTTAATTTCTGCATTTCGGTTCGCCATATGTGATCTGTTCATTTTGTTTTTTATTTTGAACTTGAGTTTTTTCCCCGTACTTTGGGGAATAACTATGAAATTTGTCTCGTCACTCTCATTGACACAAACATTGATTGACAACTACTAGTCTTAAAGTGTGAAGAAAGCAGAGGTCGTACAACAGACGTACACATACGTTATTGCAAAGGTACCTACAATATTTTTGTTTTGTCAGCTACTTATCCTCAATTATCCTCAATTTATACCTCAGATCCGTAATGAATGACCTCGAAAACCCCCAAACATCGAGTTTCGCCCGATTGCAAGAATTTTTGCATTCGATCCGCCATTTGGAATTTTTCCATTTTTTATCCCAGATTCGCAATCAGCAACCTCGAAACCCCTTGAATGCCAAATTTCGTAATTTTCTGATTTTTTTTTTTTCGAAAAATTTCACCCCGCGCTGATACCTGAGAAACTTCGATTTTCGTGAAAATTGACGGATCTCGATTTTCTCCAAAAGAACGGGGTTGCAACCCGAATAAAGAATAAAGGCAGCGATCTGCTATTTGGTGGAGTATTTCTACATACCCTGAACTAAAAAAAAACGCAAAAACCTTTGATGCCTCTGCACTTGTTGTAATGTTATAACATGATAAACAAAAAAGTGTAAAAATGGGCATTTTACACACTTTTAAACAATCGGTTTTACAATGTTGAAAACGGCTTCTGAAAAATACGAAAAATAAACAGTTTTGTAGGGGGAAATCCAAGCTTTCCAACGATGCCGGTTTGGATGCTGTGCGATGATTTGGACCAGAGTTATGACCGGTCAAAGTTGAAAAATGCATTTTTTCGTAAAGTTGCGATAACTTGGCTAAAAAAAATCGCACAGTAATTGAAAAAAAAACCAAATTGTTGGGAAAGATACAAGCTTTTGAATGGTCGAAACAGATTTTCGAGAAAAAAAATTTCTGTTCCCCGTGTACCTTGTCAAACTCGAGCAAATTTTTCGATTTTATGTTTTGTTTTGTTAAACAACGAATTTCTTTATTTAAACGAAACGAAATAAATTATTTATAATCAGATTATCAAAGTCGAAGGCTTACACTACAAAATGCTTTTTTTAAATTTTTTCTCCGACCATTTTTCACCGAGTTACAGCGGTTTGAAAAAGGGCTATTTTTCGTCGAAAAAATAGTGATCCCTTAATTGTTGCGCTTAGTGTATATAATCTAGAGGGAAGAAATTAGTGTTACAAGTATTAAAACATGCTATAGATAAAATGCTTTAAGGATGTTGAGTCCGAAATCGCAAATGATGATAAAATTCTGGAAATTTGGTATGTTTTTGTATGAAGTATTTCAGAGGTCGTGTAAAAATTTCACGACAATTAGGAAGCTCGTTATTGAACAATTAAAATTCACAAATTAAATGTTATTTTATGGAAACTCATGTAACTTAGCAATAAGTTTTTTTTTTGACCTCTCAATTTTATAATATCTACAATATACTTAAAGTAACGGAAACAAAACGAAGTTTATTGATCAATTTTTTTTTTCTTTTAAAAATTGTTCTCAACAAAATGTTAATTTTTTAATAACGAGCTTCCTAATCTTCGTAAAATTTTAACACGACCGCTTAAATACTTCATATAAAAACATACCAAATTTTCAGAATTTTCTTATCATTTTTTATTTCAACCCTTAAGGAGGTTGAAGTAATGATGATAGAATTCTGAAAATTTAGTATGTTTTTACATGAAGTATTCAGGAGGTCGTGTAAACATTTCATGGCGATTAAGAAGCTATTTATTGAACAATTAACATTAACATGTTTCATAGAGACTCAACATCCTTAAGTGAGCGTGTCAAGTCTCCGAAAAATGGTGAAACGCGAGTAGAATACCCATTTTTTTTAGGTACTGTAGAAAAGCATACAACTACATTTGGAAAGGACTGTAAAAACCAGGTGCCAGGATGTTCCCAGGTCTCTAGGTTCTTATTGTTCGCCCTATCTCTCTCTTACTCCCTCGTATTTGCCCCGCATCGTGGAAGACCGAGAGCAGATAATTCGTCCTGCTATACCTCGTATTTTCCTGGAAAACTTTCCACTCTACTCCCGCTTTAGCTATGTACTTTTGAGTACATCGATTTTTCAAACTCGGTCGAGCGAAAAATCGGATCCGTAAGCTAGTTGCTTCGTATCGTTGAACTTACTTTATTCATTGACGACGTATAAGTTTTTTCAACAACGGCGCAGGCCAAGCTGGTACAAGACAAATATCACCCTTTGGTCAGTTTTATTTCGTATACTGAGGCATAGTAATAAGTCTATTCCAGTCGATCAAAGAAGGAAGATCACTTGAGCGTCCACCTTTAATTTAGTCGAAACTCATACATGTGATAAAGCATTGAAAACTATTGGACAGGTATTTTTTATCGGCAAAGAAAACGGTTTTAAGAAGGGAAACCACCCCTCAAAGAAAGGGATGATTGTGCAGTTTCACTTACAAGCAGTCCACCGATCTGAACAAAACAAAAACCAAAATTCTTCTAATGTAAAGCGATGGGAAATCCGCTATAGAAGTATTTTGAAAAATTATGTTAAGGGGTGACACGTGCGTCGAAGTTTTCAATGCTTCATCATATATATGAGTTCCAACAAAATCGAAGGCGAACACTTAAGCGATGTTCGTTGTAAGATGAAGATTATTTTCGGAATGTGGGTCGTTTTCGGGTCTGCGCGTTTTCTTGTAAGATATAATCATAATGTTCTTATTATTCGTAATTCTTCTTATTATTCGTAATTCGTAATAATTCGTATTCTTATTATTCGTAATATTATGAATGTTATAATTATTTTGATAGTATACATTTAATATATTATCAATATTCATAAATGATTAAATATATAATTATAAATATTACAATTATTTTTGTGTTGTCACTTAACACCGGTGGGCCCTTTTTCAAATTAATCCCATTTGTTTAACTTATTTTTGCATAACGAATCAA
The DNA here is from genome assembly GCA_951751655.1 of Ophion costatus. Lineage (NCBI taxonomy): Eukaryota > Metazoa > Arthropoda > Insecta > Hymenoptera > Ichneumonidae > Ophion > Ophion costatus. The sequence goes on from OX632359.1 coordinate 9,150,885, forward strand.
TTCATCCTTATTGTTCGTCAAAGTTTTCTTTTCTTACAATGGTCCATGCAAGATTTTCATTATCTCTTGGGATGGAATCGCGATCAAAATATTCTGCAAGACTGCTATGCCAATTCCAAATCCTTACATCGGATATCCTTAGGTCTGTAGGTGGAAACTTAATTGCTCGCTCAATGCGAACAAATACAATAAAGTACAAAATTGTCCATAGGCGAACTTCCGGTTCTCGACGGTTTAAAAATTTCGCCGTTTCTTCTCGTTTCCACGCGTCGAATCGTCGGTCGGCAGTCCTGGGGTTCGTACGGTCGAATTTCTCGAGCTCCTTTCGGACGTAAACATCAAAGCCAGCAAATGTTCCTTGGCCTATTGTTCTCAAAGCTACGAAAACGACGAAAATAGTCAATGGGCAGTTCTCGATGCACATGGGCATGAAGAGCGCGCTTCGTTGATTTACAGCCCCTCGGCCGCTCGGTTTTCTCCTTGAGTTTGCAGGTCTCGCGACCGGCATCCACTTTCCAGCGAAAGGAAAACACGTGAAAGGTTTTTTCTTTCTTCGAGTGGTCGAAGAACCATAGGGTTTGATTGCTATGCAATGGTTGCTATAAAAGACAACAAAAATAACGTTTCGTTAGTTTTCTCAAATATTGTAACCGCTACTGCCATTGTTTTCTCTTTACTACTTTTTTTCGTGCATTAAATTTTTTTTTATCGTGCATTAAATGATTATAGACTTTTTATAAAGTGCCTTTAAAAGCTTACACCTATTGAATTTTTCGAAAATATCGATTTTTCGTTTCCGCCGGAATTTAAAATATAACGTTTCAAAATCATTCTCTAAAAATTTCACGTTGATTCGTTCAAAATTGAAAGAATTATGGGCGTTTATGGGTAGATTCCGCGAACCGGCGAAATTTGAACAATTTTTTTCTCAAAATGACTTTATCAAGATCGGCCACCACCATATCTTAAAAGTCGGTACACCGATCAACTTCATATTATACAAGCTTCTTTCAGATATCAAAAAGCATTTCAAAAGCAGTGCTCGAACGAAGGAATTTTTTTTCTCGATTTGGTTTTTTTTTAATCAACGAAAATAGATACTTTCACTTCGGACTGCGACGATTTCTTCAAAAATCAATATTTCATTAAATCTTTGAAAGTTTTTCAACCAGCACAAACAATTGTATCTAGCGCATTTATAAATATTTTTCAATGCAAAAATGGTAAAAGATACTCAGAACATTTTTCGAACACATAAAAAAATTCGGAATACACCGTACGGCGAAGGAAATCACGAATTACCAAAAATTCTATGCAATTTTACGACCGCCCAGACCGAATCTAGGGTTCAAACGCGTTGGAAAGTTTTCACATTTACTGCGCCCTTTATTCCGAGGATCAGCGTAAAATATAATTCTCTTCGTTTCGGGCCAACGTTTCGAAGTTTATGACCTGCGTCTCTTCTCTCGTGTTTTCTTTTTTTACACATGGCTCCAAATTTGCCGTGAAAGTGGGAAAAAAATATTCCGAGGACGAGGCTTTCTCCGAGGATTAGAGTTTGGTAATCGAAGATATTAATAAATACCTGTGGTAAAGTGTTTTTTGCAGATCCCCAAAAGAATACGTTTATAAAAAAGAACGGCTGTTTCGATGGCGTTGACGATTGCACTTTTGCTCGTTCTTTTTTTTTATAATTGCCCATACCCTTTGGATCTTTCGAAGAGCAAATTTTCCATAAAACAATTCACTGGATCAGAGTTGTTTTACTTGTTTCGAGGATAATAATTTTTCAACAACGATCGCAGCATTGGAGGCTGATAGAACGAAGGTTGAGCAATAGAATGAAACAAAAAATCAACGAAGACTCCGCGAGAGTTCGACAGAATGAAGGAGCGGGGAAGGGAATTCGGTTGAGCGACAATGACGCGGAGCTGCACAGGGGGTCTCTGCTAAAAGGTGTGCAGGTATTACGTGCTCTTTCGAACGCTTCGGGTATTAGACGAGGTTCATTCTGAGAAGAAGCCATCCGACAATATCAGCCCCATCAGGGTTAACCCGCACTGTTCGCCCTTCTCCTTCACATTTCCTGAAAGATTCTCTCTCTTCCCCGTCTCTCCCACATTGCAACCAAGCGGGCGAGCTGAAGCGAGAGAGAGATAGGGGAGAAAAGACTTTCCCTTCGGTAACTCACGAACAGCCTTGGTGAGAATACACCACATGCAAAAGTTTTAATTTTATTTCTACATTTTGGACGAATATTAAAATCGATAAATGAACATTTTTCGAAAAATCATGAAAATACTTTATTGGCTGTAGAAAAATGATAAAGTCGAAGGGTAAAAAACTTCCTTTGAATGTAAATATTCGAATGGTGAATCAACGGCATACAGTGGTTCGTAAACACTCCATTCAAGTGCCCAGGAAACTCAACTGGAGAGAAAAAAAAGCCTTGCTCTTTTGCGATTATTATTAACAAATGCGAATCGTATTTTTTCCGGCTACGATCACGAAACCGTTGTCCTGAAGATCCTTGAGCGAGTCCTCGAACATATCGCGCGTCACCAACTGAACATGAAAAAAAAAAGGAAACAGTATTCGTCACGCGTTAGATTTTTTGTTGTTTATATTTGAAAATCTGAATTTCGAAACAGACAAAAACTTTGATACTGCTAAGGGCCTTTTGTCTTGAATTTTATTTTTACTTGTCCATTCGCAAATTCGAATCCTAAAGATTGAGTTCTGTATCTTCGTACTTTTTTATGCTTTCTGACTTTGACAATATCCCAGAAGTTGAGCAATTGCGATGTGGATAATTAACATATCTTTCGCAACTTGCAAAGGTTACTTTCGTATACCGCAAAAAACTCACGACATGGAGAGAGAAAGTGGTCGAGTTGATCTTCTTCTCCTCGCGCATCGAAGTCAAATTAAATATAAAATGCTTTTAGAGGTTAGGCTAGTGTAAAAATGATCAACTCTCGTTCGTCTCTTGAGACAACTCAAATTGAAGGGGAAGATCCACCATATGATTGCGGGAATCGCAGATTGAAGGTAAACTTATGATTACAACGATAGTAAAATTTTAAGGGGTTATATACAGTTAAAATTCTCGAAAAATCGATTTTTTTTACTTTTCGTAATGTACATATATTTAAGTACACACACATTTGTAATGTCGTGTCAGACTATATGTAAAGTTCTTTTGAAACTTTAAACGCGTTTTTCTCAAAACTGTGTATTTTAAAGTCGGCGAGCAAGATTTATCGGAAACGGCTGAACGGATCAGTCGCAGATTTGAACACAATCTTTTCAAGTATAGTTTTTTTTAGTAATTAATCGAAGGTTTTTTCTCACCGATAAATATCTTCCATTTTATAAACAATTTAAGGCCTAAATTTCTGTGATAAATCGATTTTTTTTTTAAGAAGCCCCCATTTTGTCAAAAATTATTATTTTGCTTATTCCTTCGGCCAATTACAAGATAATCCATTACATTAACGAAATATTTTTGGTTTTTTCATTTCAGATGATTCGGTTCAGAGATATCGTGCTCACCGCAAGACGCTTTTTTTTTTAAAGGTGCTCCCAGAGATCAGCTATAGCAGCTTACAATGTGATTATTTTTACAAATAAAAAATATTTGAATACAGTTAAAAGTTACCATAATATGCGTACAAATTTTTACGTTAATAGATTTGAAGGTCTTCGGAAGAAAAATTCTTGAAATATCGATCTTTTTGGGCCTCCTGACTGTATAACCCCTTAAACGGGTTTTACTCAAAACTATGTTTTGCAAAACGGTGTACACGATTTCTCGACATGTAATGAACGAATCCATTTGAAATTTAGTACTCGCAATCAGTGTTATAGTAGTTCAGTTTTGACCAAAGTTTTTCTTTTTAACATTTTTCTCATTAGTTGTTGACAATAATGTGGTTTTTCCTCGGAAAATTGGGGAAAAAATACATTTTTTTAAATAACAGCAACGCGATAAAAAAAAACTCGGTCAAGTATTAGCTAATATTATCCATTTTAAGAAGAAACAACTCGTTTTTTGTTGAGCCCCTCACGTTTAAAGGTCCTTAACGAGATCGTTCATAACTTTTTAAATTATTAATACCTTCTTACGAAATATGGTAAACAACATTGTTAATGTACATACAAATAAATGTCCAAACAATTTTTCAATCTTACTTATTGCTTTAAAATTAATATTTTCAAATAAGCCTGATTTTCGGGTCGTCACAGTAGCCTGGCCGTTGAAACAAAATTCTTGAACAGCGAAAACTCCATACACAAAAAAAGAACAAAGCAAAGGAAAATGTAACTCACGGTCTGCGAATTTTCCTTAAGTTCTGCAAATATTTTCTGATAATTGAGCGTCTGAACTTTGCCCTTGGAGTCTATGAGTTTTTTCAGAACGTCGGTGAGTTCGAGTCGTCGCTTCCGGGCGGCCGCGGACATTCCGGTCGTCAGAATGCTTATGTCGATTTTTCCGCTCAGCGGATCGATCGCTGATTGTTTGAGGGCTTCGCGATGCAATCTGAGCAAAGATTCGCGATGAACACATAAAATGACATCGTGCGATACAAAAAAAAACGTTTCCCATTTCCAATTAATATAGAGCGAGAGGGCGAGTGAGTCGAAGTATTAAGTTCTCCAAATACCTGCAAGCTTCTTCGACGTCCTCGATCTCGACGGTACCGCTCAAGCGAACCTTGGCATGTGCCTCGGCGAGACGTATGAGCGACTCGAGCTGTCTCGGATAAGCTGTTATCTGTCCTCGACCGCTACCGACGCGACGCATATCGACGTATGCCTGTACGAGCCTCTGCTGTGCCTCCTCTCCGAGAAGAGGCTGAACATGCTCTTTGGCGAACGCGATGTAATCCCTGAGAATACTCATGTCGATGAGATCGTCCTCCTCCAGCACAGCGGTCTCGCAGTAGAGCGAGACCAAATGGCGGCCGAGGCGACGATCGAACTGCTCGTTGTTCGAGTCGAGCATCAGGAATATCAGGTCGAAACGTGACATCAACGTGTGCGGTAACATCACGTTTTCCACTACCTGAAACAATTAGCGGACTTCAAAATCGGAAAGCCGTGCGTTTAGCGGCGAGCTTTTTTTTCTACGATAAAAAGATAAACTAGTTGGGAGAATTTTTATGAGGGCCGAAAAATGTTCTTCCGTAGATAAAAAGTACCTATACGAGAAAATGTTAAACATATTGCATCTTTTTTCCATTGTGCTTTTTTTCTTCCAATCTGTGTTGTTTTGAAAAGACTCGTCGAATCCTTTGCCGAATGTCCGTCACATCCAATCGATATCGCTTCGTTTTTCAACGAATCAGAAAACTATGGTTCGGTGATTGGTCAAATTTCTCGTTCGTTTAGTGATTCCTTCGGAACTATGTTTGATGTCAAGTCTTCTGTCAAGACGAAACGTCAAAAATCGAACTATGAAGGTACCTACATGTCGCGAATTTGTGTGTTTCGTCATTTATCAAAAGAAATCAAGAAGAACTGTCAAGAGAACTTAGATGTTCTGAAATGAACATTTTCGAAACTGAACATTTAAGTGCCCAATTTCATGATTGAATTATAATAAATGTTAATATTATAATTATAATTCTAAAAATATTAGATATATGATATGAAAAGTATCGTATGTGTTATTCCTAGTAATAACTCTACACGTGTGCCAAATTTCATCATTGCATTCGATTCAACTCGAATATAACTCGAAAAATATTAGATGTTAGATTCGACATTAGTAAAATAATATTCTATTCTATTCTGATTATATTTATTTCGTTTGTATACTATAATCATTTCAATTTCATCATTAAATTCGGCTTGACTCGAATATTAAAGTGAGAAAAATATTAGATGTTAAATTAGATTTTAGTATAATATTTGATATTGTGTTATATTCTATTTTAATTATGTGTATTTCGGTCGTATTCTACAATCATTTGAATTTCGTCATTATATTAGATTCGAGAATGAAAAGTATCACATGTGTTAATCTAGATGACAAGTTATCTACATGGTAAATTTCGTTTGAATTTGTGAAGCCGTTTTGGCGTGATTGGGTAACAAACAGACTTTTAGGTTTATATTAGTTAGGAAATTAGGATGAAAGAAGTAGAGAAATCGATTGATTTTTTTACACGAAATTCCCAACACTATAATCGCTGCTCAGTTTTTCATTAAATTCGAAATATTATTTTAGCCCTTACAGCCCTACAACTCGTGTTTACGGGGTGCCATGAGTATTACGAAATGAATAACGGCTCAACTTGAACATAAAAATCTTCAAAACTATGATGTGAAACGGATTATTTCTTAGCCAGTTAATGCATCCTGAATTAATCTCTCGGAGATGTATATTTCAATCGTCAACAAGCATTCCGATTTTGGTGTCAAAACTCCTCAAAGCGCTGTAAAAATACATAATTTATAAGTTGATTTTGGTAAAAAAAATTGCAATACCGTCTGATACTTCCGAATGTTTTTTCTCCAAGTTTACTCACAGTTTTGTTTTTATTCCACTGGGACTCGCAAGGATTCGCCGCTGCCAGTATGCTCGTGCGTGCGTTCAATTGGCAAATGATACCAGCCTTGGCAATCGACAACGTCTGCTGCTCCATGACCTCGTGAAGAACGGATCGTGTGCTTTCGTTCATCTTGTCAAACTCGTCGATGCAACATATGCCGTTGTCGGCGAGTACGAGAGCTCCTGTCTGCAGTATCAATTGACGAGTTTCCGGATCCTTGGTGACGTAAGCAGTTAGACCAACCGCACTCGAACCTGCATCACGTTTTGAATCAAGCTTCTGAACACGTGTTTTATGTAAGCGTTAAAGTGCCATTTCAATGGCACAAACTTAACGTAATACTCGGGTTTCTATAGTGTAAAAAAGCTTTACTTATATAGAATTCTAGAGATATATTCTTCTAGGGAGATCTAGAGATTTCGGAAACATATTCCAAAGATTTTCGGATATTCAGGGAAACTTGTGTCTCGAATATCAAGGGAAATCGACTTCGAATACAGAACATTATTTCGATCGCAGCGACGCCTGAAGAATGGATAGGAACTTTCGCGGTGAATAAAAGCGCACCTTTTCCACTGGTGTACTGAGACCTCGGCACGAGATTGAAGACGAACTGCAGAAGCTGAGATTTGCTGGTGCCAGGATCACCGCAAAGCAGAATATTGAGTTCCGATCTAAAGTGCGTTCTGCCGAAGGACGTGTGAGTCTTTTTCGTACCGCCGAACAATTGCAGCAGTATACCTTTTTTGATATCGTCATTTTCGTATATGCTCGGCGCGATATTACGAGCCAATCGATCGTAAACGTCCTCCTTCTGGGACAACAATTTCAAGAGTTCCACGCGTTCGGGCGGAAAAGCGTGATCTTTGCCTTCCTCCTGGTCGTAAAGGCGCTTCGAGTCCTGCTTGCGGAAGTGTACAACGTCTATGTGAGTCTTGTAGACGGCGCGAACGTTGGAGATACGTGGATTCACTTGAAGCGGAAGTGCCCGATAGATGCCGGTGACGGCGACTCGATCGCCCGGTGCAACGGCGTCGACGAGATCGTTGCGCGCGAAGCAGTGAACGGTGTGGGGCGTCTGGCCGGCCGCCATGTCGTCGGGTGCCTCTTGTAGCTTGATCATTTGCTGATCGGAGAAATGGCTACGATTGTGAATAAGCGAGAAGCAATAATTGTTGTTGCAATGGGTGCAAACGGTCGGCTCAGCTATACGACCGCGATCAATCTCCACCATCGTGGAGAAAGAGCATACGATACACTTGAAAAAAGCCTCTCTCATCTCCGGCATTACGTTGGACGTTCGGGTCACCATGCCGCTCACGGTGATCAATTGATCGATATCCTCGGGATTCAATTGGCGCATGTTTCGCGTTCTCGCCACGTTGAACGGGCGAACCTGTATCTGATGGTCGAGAACGGCGGCCGGATATTTCTCGAAGAACATCTCGTTCACCGCCATATCCATGGTGGGTATGACCTCTTGCGGATAACAGACCAACTGGCGGTACAGTTGCTCGTCGAACGTCTCCAAATGGCCACAATTGACGTTCAGATACGGCTCCTCGAGGGAGTGAATCTCGTCGAGTTTTTGCAGATAAAGTGGCTCAGCGAGATTCATGTTGTCGGGTAACTCGTCGTTCTCTGCCTCCGGATCGATGAAACGATTGATGAAACGCTTAAATTGTTCCTTGCAACGATTCACAACGACGTTCGTGCCCCAAATGACCAGTTGAGGTCCAGCGCTCTCACTCTCCGAAGACGGTTGAGCCTCGTTTGCCTCCTCGGTTATCTGTCGACAAACGGTAAGCTACTCTCAAAAACGTACACACGACGTCCCAACGATTTATGCCACTTTTCGGAATTGTGCGAAACTATCCGTGCGATTTAATTTATCATAATGCATAATGGCGAAAAGTCGATTTAAAGTAAAAGCATAAATGTATAAATGAAAAGACGGTATTTATACTACGGATAAATGCACGTATGAATACAACTACGAAGTTGAACTAGAAATATTGTAGCAAACCGAAATTCCCTTTTTTCGAATCATTAAGGCCTTATATACCTTTGGACAAAAATGATCTTTTTTATCGGCTTAAATGATGTATAAACATTCCAACAATGAAGAAAAATGGTTTTGAAACTTTAAACGCTTTTTTCTTGAAATTATCAACCGATTTACTCCAAATGTCAACTGTAGCTTCTTAGATAAATTTTATAGCGAATTACATACGATTTTTACGATCGATCGTTTTTTTTAATGATGCCAAATTGGCAAAAATAAATATTTTGTAATAATCGTGTATACTTTACTAGCAAAGTTTATATAGATTACGAAAAATTTCAATCCTTTGCTCTAGGTGCTCATGTGTCAAAATCAGGCGTACTTTTTGTGGATACTTTTGCCAGTTTTGCACCCTAAATATGAAAAAAAAATATTTCGGGTGATAAAAGACTCGAAAAAACAAACGGAATTTTCGTTGCATTCCTTTGATGCTTTATGTAGAAAAAACCAAACATACACGCACGATCAACTTTATCAGTGGAACAAATAAATGATGAATCAATATGCAATTCTCCAGCTTGCAGTCTTATTTTGTATAATAAAATTCAACGAAATTTCTTCAGATGCAACGATTACCTTGTTAACCTTCTTTCTCAATTTCAAATTATTCCAAAAATTTTTAACGCTCTCAAAAACACAATTTTTTTGTTTTCCACAAATCAAATCACAATATTCCCCTTATAATGCTCTCCTTGTGTGCAAAGAGTTATTCGAGTGTCTTTAACGTTAAGAAAGGGCACTTAATCTTAAAAGTGTTTTATAAAATATTCAAACCCCTTCAAAATCTAAAAACATTTCGGAAATCTCAAAAAATAAAATCACACAAAGCAAAATACGAGCGCAACAAAAAAACTAAATGTGACATCTTCACGGTTGAACTACCAGAGCCAAGTAGAGTACACAAAGAAACGTAAAAATACTAACGGGTTCTCCAACATTGACCTGGCGCATTCTCTTCTCCGACCGTATATCCGATCTTTGTCTCACAGGAGTGCCGCGTATTCCGCTCCTGGGCGTTCTTATGGAGCCGACGGAGCTCGGCGTACCGTAATTCAAAGGCGATGAGAGATCTATCTCGCTCATACCCGCCTGCAAAGGACTCGTCTGTAATATACGATTGGGCGACAATCCAGGCTGCGACGAGGGACCCTCCGACGAAGCAGCTATCGTTTCCTGCGTTCTGCGACTGCCCCATCTTAACGGCGTTTCCACACCGGCCGAGCCACCCGAGGCTTTTTGAGGGGTACCTGTTGCAATATTTACCTCATAAAGACATTTTTTCCATCACGCTGCGTACATACTTCTTCTTTCACGTTTAAATCGTATCCGGAATAGCATGGAAAATACAAAGCTTATTGTTATATTTTAATTATAAATTGTACAATAACGAAAATAATTTACTCGCTTTTTTCCTTTTAAAGAAAATTATTACTTCTGCGGCAATAATTACGAAGATACACGTGGCGAAAATGCTTCTTTTTTAGAATGTACAAACTCTGAGAACTTTATATGCATGGAGAGAGATGTGAAAAAAAAGTGAGACATGTTCCAGGACTAACCTTGTTTGCTCGGAGTCGGGTGTTTGTTCGGTGTCCCGCGAATCGAGGACGGACGAGAGCTTGGTGTTCGTGGTTGTCTTCTCGGTGTTAAATTTCTTGTGGCATTTTCGTCGTCTTGAGGAGGCGGCGTACGCGGCGGTTTCATAGGACTCGTCATTTCCAAAAGTTTCGACGACACGAATAGATGATTGTGTAAATCTGCACTTTATTTACGTGGAGGATGGTGCCGAAAAATCATAGGAAATATTCAGTTTGGAGTGGCGCGATCAGCAGCGATACTTTTTCCCGCGTAAAGTTTCGCGAAATCGAGAAAGCGCGCGGAGCACCACCTGTGGATCGAGAAGAAAACTAACCATCCGATAGCACCGCTGCGCGTCGCCCCAATCGACGCCATGATTGAAAAACGCGCGAAGTTCAAACGATTAGAAGCGATTAGTCGAATCGAAACAAAGATTGAATGTCCGAAAGATTGCGCCTTAGTAGAAAAATGAAAATGATCGATAATTTGCCACATAATTGACAAAATTGTTTCGATCGTACGTTGATTCGAACTTCTAAAAATGTCGTTCTTGTCCTCAAATGCTGTAACTTTTGGAACGAGATAACACTTTATACTCAAATAATTTAAGTAGCAGTGATAAGAGTATACATTTCGAACTTGTATTTAGCGCGATTCGACTAAGGGATCAAAACTTCGTGAAGCTTTTTAAGGGCTTACGCATAGTTGAATTTTTTTTAAATACCGATATTTGGTTTTCCACGGATTCCAAAAATATCCTGTGAAATTTAAAGTCGACGTGTACATAGTGAGGGAGTTATGGACGTTTACATGTAGGTTTCCCGAACCAGCGAACTTAAAATGCGTTTTTCTCAAAATAACTTTTTTAAGATCGCTGATCACGATATCTCAAAAATCACTGAACCGATTAACTTTACAAGCTTCTTTTACATATCATACAATAATGCATGGACGAAGGAATTTTTTTTTTCGATGTATAGTTTTTTTTATCAGCGAAAATAGAGCGTTTTTTCACCGAAAATCGATACTTTCACTTTGGACCACCGCCATTTTTTCAAAAATCAATATTTCATTCAATCCTTCGTCTAAGCACCAGTGATGGTCATAACTAAATTACATTGTAATTTGATTATCAATCGGGTTATAAAGTAATTCTATTACAAGATAATGAAATGCAATTGAATTTCGGTTTATAAAGTAATTCTATTACAAAGTAATCATTAAATTGCATTCATTATATTGTAACTCGGCAATTATCGAAGTCACGAAAAAAATGTTCCAGACAAAAGTTGTACGGTGTGAAGTGGGCCATGAAGTGAGACTAATTTTTTTATTTCGGCAGAGGTGCTGACGCTCAGTGAAGGTCACCTCGCCTTTTTTAAATGGAATGGTACATTTTTTTCAACCATCTTGTGGAGCACCTCAAGCCGCATCCAAAACATTCGGGGTCAAAGTCGTTCAAGGTCAGTATTGATGATACAAATCTAAATACCTCGGATCACTACCAAATATTTGATAGTCATCCGAGATATTTAGATTTGTATGTCATTTTAATAGGTGCTCGAAATAAGCTCGAAATGAAAGAAATTGGAGATCGTAGTCATCGACAGCACTTCGAATACATTCTGTTTATTTACCAACCCGCGTTAATCTGTATCGTAAGTAGCTCAATCGAGTGTCGTAAGAAGATTTTTAATATATTTATTTCACACGGAGCGTAGAATATGTAGAAAACGTAGTATGAAAGTTCGATACAATAACGTCCGAATAACGCTTCGGATAACTAATTTTTATTTATGCTCATGAGGTGAGCCTTTGGAGGAAATGCTTCCGTCGTTGTCGAGATCTGGCGTTCGAATGCCTCCGCTCTTGTATGCCTTCATCTCGTCCGATGATGACGTGCAGCCAAGCAACAGTTGGACCCTTGTTCTGGTCTTTGTCTAGGTCTAGGCGATAAGGGACCTTCCAACCTTGTCCGCAGCTCTCTCGTTCGCAGTGACAAATATTTCATCGACACGAGGTTGTCGTTCAGTTGGATTTCGAATTTGGATAAGAGCTAATTATAATATGAAAATGAACCGGCAATTCGAAAAAGTCGACATGATACTGTGTTACGGTGAAGCAAGAAAAAATTCTAAAGAGCGGGTTTGTTGTATGCTGGGCAATTTTCAGATCGACAGTGTCCAAGCCGGCGAACGTTTGACGCGGTATTCACGTTATTTCGCGTGACGGGTAGTGTTAATTGTGCTGAGAAAAATCGTACTAAAACGCAAACCACGGAAGATGCCGAAACTTTTGTCTGGAACATTTTTTTGCGATGTCGATAATTAACGAAGTATTTCGGGCGTCAGAGATGAAAGGAACACCCTGTATAATCTGTTATAATGTATTTAAGTAGAAAGTAATCTGGTTAGAATGCATTCGGATACTCTGTAATCTACGCTGTCATTATTTATGGCATAATATAGAACAAAATATCTTAAGGAGGTACGATCATTACTACGAATCCAACTTTCGGATTTGAAACTTTTATATGATTTTGACGAATGCTTTATGCTCCTATTGCCAAAATTTGAGCTATTTTGACCGTTGAGTTTTTTCGCAATAAAACTGCAAAGTCGAGCACTTTGAGTTACCGAAGCACGTCGCGTCGTCTTATGGAGAGAGTCAACCGGAAGTGCGGTGATCGTGGTGTTCCTGCTCATGTATCTAACTAAACCCGTTGGAAAACTGAAATTCGAGAGATTAGAGATAATAGACATCGTCAAAAATAAGAAAATCAATCTTCACCGTGTACTTAAAGCACATTACAAGAAAGTTTCAATTTCCGGTTGAAAATGGTCAGAACGACGAAATAGCACCGTCACAGACTAGGCAACGTCGCGAGTAATAGCTGATGCGTTGGCGAACATAACCAAGCTTTGTTTTGAAATTAATTTGAATAGAAGTCGCCACAAAATATGCAAACAACAATTTATGGAGTTTTATCATTTATCACGTATCAATATGAAAAATTATATTTTGCCTATCGTGTTAATTCCGCTGAGGTAATTTAAGCCTATTTTAATAGGTTTCCGGTTGATTTTTTTTTTGTCTTTTTAGTTCGTTGTTGTGGTGGAAATGTTAATATTATTATTACGAAGATTACTATCGAGTCGTTGACAAGCTAATTTTCAGTTTTTATTTGTTCACGTGCAATAAATTCATCATTTACCACAACATTTGGCACACTATAATCGATAATACGAATAATCAACATAAGTAAACATCAATCAGAGCAGATGTGGGTAAAATAAATTTAGACTCTTGTTCGACTCCGTGGAAGTGATCGTACCTCCTTAAGGGGGAATATCAGTGTGACAGGCTGAAAAATGAGGTATTTTTTGGGAATGTTTTTTGGAAAAACGTCTCGATCAAATTAAATATTTGAAATTTTGTGTATTAATTATTGAAGTAATTACGCATACAAGGAAATTTTTATTTCTTATTTTTAGTACATTTTATTAAGCAGAGGAGCGGTCGCAAAATGGCGTCTCAAAAAGACTCCCCGACGGTTGACAGTATAAGTGCCACAGCAAGCATCTGAAATAAAAAATTCAAAAAGATTGTTAAATTATAATAGTATAGCTATCGCAGCATCGTAGGAAATTTGAAAATTTTAATTAGAAAAAAATGGCGGCCATTAAAAAAAATCGAATTTTACACAAAAATTTTGCAGTAAATTGTTAATAAAAATAAAGTAAACAATTTTAAAAAACTCAACGATGCGACGATAGCGATAAGTTTTCTGAAGGGAATCCTTATCGAATGAAGTCGATTGGACAAAATTTGACAGAGTTATGCTGTCAACCAGGTCAAAAAACATGGTTGCGAGAAAAAACGCGGTTAAAGTTTTGAGAGGATAACATTGAATGATGTAACTTAAATATTAATATAAAACAAGTTCTTACCGATTAGTCTGCTATCCCTGGACCATACAGAAGCTCTTTTGCGCCCAGCACTATCATATCCTTTTTTCTTCCGTCAGCTTCGGAAACCCACAACTTTTGTGCCTGGTAACACGCAAACACCGCACGCTACTGTAACGTGAAATTACACGACTTACCACATGTGAGGTCCACTCGCACTCGTGAATTCCAACTATAACTCGGATTTCTGTAAAACGCACAATTACATTATTTGAATTAGTATGTAATCGATTGATTTGTATCAGATCAGCTTTCAATTAAATTACACAGTAATTCATTACACTTGGGTACTTGTGGTAACTAGTTACGTCAGTAATCTGTTACAAAGTAATTATCAATTACAGTAGTAATTGTTAGTTTATTTACTTTCTTGCGCGTCTCTGCTAAGCATTAGATCGTTTCATGCGAAAGGTAATTTTTATTTTTCAATTTCGGATGATTGGTTTCCATGCAACAGCGGTCTGCACAAACCATTGTATCTACCACGTTTATAAATATGTTTGATACAAAAAATGTGGAAGATACTTAAAAAACTACTTAAAAAAATACTCTTTAAAGTGAACAAAAAAAATTGAAAACCTGCACAAATATTCCGATAAAAAATTGACGAAAATTCCTCCCTTTTCCGGTCACGAGCTAAACGTAACCGTTAAACAATTTAGTGACAAACGTTCGCTGTGACTTTCGCAAATACGCAGCCACCGAGACTGTGTTTTTCACAGATGGACGTTACGAAAAGGATTTCCTGTTGATCCAAAGAATTTCTATCGAAAAAAGGTGAATACGGGATAATACACGATGGATGTTTGACTTGATTTTATATGCGCGTTCGTTGGATACAAAATTATCAACGCTCCGTTATTACCCTCGCTTACACATCTACCCTCCTACCTCTTACTTGCTACAACGCAATATCGCAAAAATAATTCGTTAACGTCGTTTTCTTTCCTACTTTATTTCTTTTTTTTTAGATTTCGTTACTATGTACAAAATAATTATAATAATATTAATAGTTCATGATATCCTGATGTTTTTTTTACAGAGTCCCGTTACGACGGTCAGCATTGTTGCGAACGTACGCTCGATACGATCCGGACAAATCCGCCACGCCGGATAACAGCGAGAGTCGATAGAGATACTTGAGTTTCGATTTTCCCCCCGCTCTTTTCGTCCATCCTCGCAGACATCTGAGCGTTATAAATTTTCGCAGTTTTTTTATTTTTATTCCACTTGCCTCACATGCCAAAGCGTTCGATTTCGTAACGCTCTCTCGCTTTATGCACGAGAGAAACGTCGGGTATTACGAAGTAATTGAGTAAAAAAAGGCCGATTATTTATGAGATCAAATAGTTATAAAATATAATTTGGGGGGGGGGGCACGGGAGAGGGAAATTACTTAGATCTAAGTATAGAAAGGCGAATAATCACAAGTCTCGTGGAGCAACGATTTGCTGCCTTAAACGAGAAAAATAATAACATTTTTTTTCTTCGATACGACCTCTTCGCGATTAACTGTCTCAATCGCACCGCATCGGTAAAATTAATTATTGATTGCTAAAACGTGATTTCTCTCTTTTTGTCTTCCGCGGAGTCATTTCTTTGGCGGCAGGCTCTGTCCTGTCGCGATTTACTCCAGCGGCCGATTTACCTCATAATGACTTGCGGCAAAGAAAAAGAAGAAAAGACAAAAAAGGTTGACTCCTTGAACTGCGGTTGAGGTCCTTTTCTTTGGGCGCTAACTATATATAGTTATAGATGTGTGGGTGGGTGTATATATGAATATATACACACACACACATATATATATACACCGTCAAAGATAGACGTTTTGCCCAATTGTATCTAGTGATTCTGAGTTCTACGTTCACCGATGAGATTTTCAAGTTTTCTCGTGAGAAATGGTGTGTTTAGTGTTTTCTTCACTGGCGACGGTCCCTCGTTCGACGGATCGACGTCCATTTCGTCGGACAGAAGCCTCTTGCCGACTGCCTTACGCGCGTCCACGGATATCATCATTCGATTTATGGCCTCGAGATCCTGTATAAACGACGAAATGTAAAAGCATGGATATTTCGTCGGATTCGAGGTATTTCGGTCGAGATAATGCTCGAGTCCTAGTTAAGATTTTGTTTTACGTTGTTAAGGAATTTCGATACCATTTCTCAGCTGCAAGAGTGGGGATGAAAACAATGAATTTTTTGCACGCTGCCAACTTTTTGTGAATAAATTTCATGTAAAGATAAACTATCGTTGGACAATTTCCAACTGATAATATTATTGACAATATCTCTAGCCCGGGAAATGATATTAACAGTTATCATTCTGGCAATTGGACATAAATATGTTGCAGTGTTATTAAAGAAAAAATAACCGACAGATTTGGCAATAGCGGCCATTTGTGATTATCGCTGGAGCATCGTCGGCTCCAAGTTTTTGACACGGTGGAAAACGTTTAACGTTTTATGAAGAGTTTTTGATTCGACAAGGTTGAGAAAACGTTGGAAATATCGAACGGACGAATAAGTACATTTTATTATTGTGTTCAAATGCTGTGATACTTTGTACGCTAGAACACTCGCCAATTTTGAATTACCCGCCAGTTGATGCTCGACTGTGAGTGGCTCACTTGAAAGAACTAGTTAAAGCGGGGTTGTCATGTTTAACCTACAAGTTTCGTTAATGTCCGAAAACAAACCGTTCGGGCTCAAAATACACATCTTTTTTCGAGCATCATTAATCAATGAAGTAAAGAAACCGCTTAATTTTTCGACTCGACATTCTCAATATTGTAATCACTGTTTGTTCAGTTTTCGATTTAAACCCAAGTATTATTTTAGCCCCTACAGCCCTATAAGGGGCGTCCATAAATTGCGCAACGCAAAATTTCCCAACTTTTGCCCCCCCCCCCCCGGCCCCCACGTAACAGAACCGTAACGCTTGGCGTGAACTCCCCCCCCCCCTATTCCGTTACGTAACGGGTGCTTTGTCGTCAATAATTGCGTTTTTTTTTCAACGAAATAACTAATTATGAAAAGATCGAGTTAATACTCATTTTATGAAGTATCATTCATCTCGTTATATATTTAATAAATTTAAAGTTGTATATTTAAATTTTTATGATTTTTCAAAATATTAACCCAGATTTGGCGACGAACAAAAATTTTCTTCACTGTCCCATCGATATCTTTATAAAAGGTTATCTGTAAATCAAAATTCAACAATTTATCGATATCTATACAGATGTAGCTGTCGTTATGCGTAGACGTTTTTTTATTTTGGTTTTTTAAATTAAATACCGACAGTTTGGACATTTTTTTCTATCTTCAAGGCCTTTTTTGTACTCAATCTTTAAAAATAGTAACGATCAAAATATAAAAAATCGGCTACGTACAACCTTAATCATTGCGATTACAAAAATGTGTTGAAAAAATTGCAACTCGGTTAAGTTTTTGAATATTCACTGAGACAAGGTCGAAAAAAGTAGTTTCAAGAAAATCGCGATTAAAGTTTTCGTTCCGTTTTTCTTGATATAAAGTTATGTTTTTTTTCTAGAATATTGATACTTACATTAAAGTATCACGTCGCGGGCGATATGACGGTTTTTCATCTTCATTATATTTCTCAAAATAATAAGAGCTTGCACTTCATCTATTCTGAACGATGAGTTTTAAATTTAAAAACTTGAACACGCAGAAATGTTGCTGTTTCTGACAGTTCTAAGAGCGTGACGTAACGCAAACCTCGACCCTCCCCTCCCAGTTGCGTTACGTAATTTATAGACGGCCCCTAACTAGTGTTTGCGAGGTACCATTCGTATTACCAAATGGATAAAGATTCATTTCGAACATTAAAAATCCCCGAAACCGTGTTGTTAAGCGGATTAATTTTTTGACAGTTAATGCATCGTGAATTCATCTCTCGGTGATATAAAATTCAATCGTCTACAAGCATTTCGCTTTCGGTGTCGAAACTCCTTAAGGGGTTTTTTTAAAATGATGAATAATAATTAATAATTGTTTTATAGGGAGGATTTCTTTGCCATTTTTAAGACTCAGGGTATGTTTCATTCCTGCTTTTGGCTGCTACATTGTATTTTTTTTATCTTCGAAAATGGCGGAGGTGTAGCATGATCTTCTAAGCTGCTTTTTCAAGACTGACATGACATATACCTAAAAAAAACTACTCGACCGATTCGGATGACATTTGGCATATCTCTTTCTAACCTTGTTCTCTACGACATGACCCTAAATGTTGCTGAAAATAAAAAAAGTATTTTTCTATTGCAAAATGTAGGTATTTTTTTCGGAAAATTCGATCTTTTTTTTCAAAGCGTACCATTTCATCGATTTTCAACGTTGCTCATGTTTTCGCAGTTCATATTCTGCGTATGAAAGTTAATGGCGGAAAAATCTACTGTGGTTTTTTTTTCCAAATCAATCCCGCCGGCAATACATGTCACGCCGTCTGACAGCATCTGTCGCAACCCGTTTAAAAGACTGTGCCATGTTTAATGATTAAAAAGAATACCATATAACAGGCAAAAGTAGTTAAAAAAAAAAAGACATGCCCTAAGTCTCAAATATGGTAAAGAAATCTTTCCTTTAACCCTTCCGTGACACACTGGGTCAATTTGACCCGGATGGTACTTTATTCACCTGCCCTTAAGGGGCCAGTCCACTTTGAAAATTTCACTTGAAGAAATCGACGATGATGAGCAATGAGAAGGGATACAATTCAAGCATTTCCTAATATGTTTGCATAATTGAAATTCGGAAAGTACAAAATTGGATCGTTGCAAAAAGTTATGGAAACCTTCCAATGTTAGGAAAGTGAGCATTTTATTTGACGTTCGTCCGGGTCAAAATGACCCAGTGTGTCAAGGGTTAAAAGAATCATGAAAATCGGCCATTTTTTCTTCTCCTAAATGTATGTTCTCCCTCGAGTTACATTTGAGACGTTTGCACACTGTTGCAGGACAATAGCTACGCCGAGGCAGCTTTACCGAAGTGCTTGTGAAGAAAAAAACAAAAGCACGAGAACGGAATCGTTCGTGTTGTTTCTCACCTTGGCAGGACTGCGACTGAAGCAGTAAGTGAGCTGAGGAGCCGGCGAGGCCGTTATCGCCTTAGGATCGAGTGTCCTCGTCATGACGCTGCTCGTGACGCGTCTCACCGGCGAATTGATGGTCGGTTGGCTTCGGGGCAATGGGCTAAGCGTGAGGCTGGTTACCGAGCCGCTGCGAGACAATCCAAGCCGGTTGGCCACCTCCTTGACGACCGGTACGTAAACTTCGTTGTAAAATTTGATGAGATCACCGCGTCTCTCGTCGCCAAAGTTCTGCTCCGTTCCCGCCATATTCGAGGGCGTGGGAGGTGCTACGGTGGCGCTATTGCTACCGCCGGTTTCCGTTGTAATCGCATCGGATGGTTGCGTCACCGCGTTCGCGGTGTTCTTCGGCGTTTTGCCGATATAAACCGAGCGGTATATGTGAGACTCCGCCTGCGGTTGAAATCTGTAACATCTCATTATCTCCGTGAACGAGTTACGATCGATTATCGCCAGTTTGCAAATTACGTAAATCGCACACATGAGAATCTGATCGAGATGACGATCCTTCATTAGTTCCGTGCGGTCCTTTATCGAATATTCGAATATCGTCCATATTTTTTTCTTCAAATCGGTGTCGGTTATTACGAGGGAATTGCAGAGATTCTGCATTCTCACGAAGCCGAGCATGTAAAATTTGCGGAAGAACAAAGCGGCCGAGCCAGTTTTACGCGGTCTCATAGTGTCACGATTGCCCGCCTGGCTCGTAGTCGCGGCTGAGTTTGACGTGGCGATCGTAACGTTATTCGTGACCCGATTAACGTTCGATTGGTCGGAAAACGCCACGAGAATTCGCGACGTTCCGTCGAGGGTGGTCATTAGCTTCGGCGAACACTTCTCCTTCAGGATACTCTGACCGCAGTTACGATTGTCGCCGAACAGACGCTTCTTAACGGGGCTGGAAGCCGCAGGCGGCGATTGAAATCTGTAAAGGAAACATTCGCAGTCGTGAAAAGAGAAACAATTGCAACTTTTTGTATACCTTGTTCGAAACCCGTGTGAAACATGCGGAAGGATATAAAAATATTCAATTGTACATTTGAATTGAACGTGAATATTTAATTGCACGCCCATTAAGGGATCATCACAGTGTAAAATGTTCAAAAAATCAATTTTTTGTTGTTCAGGGTTGTTACGCATTGTTGACTCAGAAATTCTCTGACTTTTCCAGGTTTTACATACAAGTTTTGCAAAAAATTCCAGGTTTTGCAAATTAGCCAGATTAGGGTCAAATAAAGAACATTTTCTTTTCATCAAACATATATTTTTCGAGTTAGAGAGATATTAGTCTTTGTAAACGTAACAAACTATACGGGAAAATTATATACGTAAAAATAGCAATGACTGATTTTTGTGAAAAACAACATTTTTAACCGATTTGAAGAAACAAAGGAAATTCTCAACTCGATCCTTCTATTGAAGAGTTACGTTGAACTGGATAACATAATTTTTTTTAACACCAGATATATGGAAATATGATAAAATTGACATTTATTTTTTTTAACTGAAATTCGAAACATAATTTAAACATTATAAAGTAAAAAAAGACGTTAAAAGCAAATACAGAACCTGTTCTTCGATATAAACAAAAGTTTGTACGCCGGTGAAAATAAACAAAAAAAAAATATGAATACTTATCTATAACGATAATGATGTGGTTGTGTATCGACAGATCGAATGCAAATGTTTTTTTGTAGCTTTACTTTTAATTTACATTAATTTACAAATGTAGCTTTACGGTAAATTAGTTTTCAGTTTTTTTAATTCTCAATGTTTGGCACTGACATAACTTTCTTTTGTGTATTATGAGTGTAAAAAAAATTCAAATTCAAAATCAAAAACTTATTCACTGTTCGCCATAAGTGCTTTGATTCGACATTAAAAAATCAGACTGATCGGCGTATTTCACCCATCGAAAAAAAGCCGCTAAAATTAGTTATTTTTCGACCCGTTACACCGTAATGATCCCTTCTTTTGAGCCGATATAACTCCATTTTCTCATTTATAAACACAAATGTAGGTGGAAAAAGTACGGCCCGTAACGTAATTATTATTTCGTTGTATATTTCGAGAATACCTTTCGGAAGCGGAAGATATCGGACTCTGCTGGACGTCGTGAACGGTGCCGCGATCGAGAGCGATTCTTCTGAGGACCGGTTGTCCCGGTGCGTTCGAATCATCGGGATCGAGAGTTCCCGGCAGGGAGACATCCGCGCAGCTCGGAACGCCTCCCGGCGTCTCTTCTATGGCTTGCCATAGAGGACTATCGGACTTCCACGCGAGGGACTCGAGTATTTTTTCCTCGATGTTGTTCAAGTGCTTGACGACGTCACGAGGCAGTTGCTCGGCTCGTACGATGATTTCGATCACTTTGTAGAAGTAATAAGGCTCGACGTTCAGTGACTGGAGTATCCAAGGGAAGAGGCGATCGTTGTTCTTGTATGACCATATTACGATCTCCAGACAACAAGCGAAGAGGCATTGTACAAATATCTCGTTCAACAGCAGATTCTGGAAATCGATCAAGTACCACGAGCTTAACGGAATATTCGGAATATTTATAGCAACGACACGCGAAAAATAAAGGCGCATTGTGAACAAATCTAAACGAAAATGTTCGAGTTCGAGTCCTAAGGGGGCAACATGGCACTTTGTTTTTACCGTTATATCGTAATTGGGCTTCATGCGTTTTTCCTCGATAAGTATGATCTCGAGTAGCTTGTAGAACAAGGTTTGTCCGAGTATGAGACGCTGTTTGCCAAAATCGAGACTGGTCGAATCACCGTCTTCGGGATTTTGCGTGTAAGTCATGTAAAATGTTCTGCTCATAGCAGCGATTTTTCCATCCACGAGGCTCTTCACGTCCTGTGAACAGTCGTTGAACATCTCGAGGAGGGTGTCGCTGGCCGACGCCTGTCGTCCAGCTAGCAAAGCCTGGAGGCGAATGACGCTCTGCGTTGCCGTCGACAAACCGGGCGACGAATTTCCCACGTCTTTCGTTCTCAAATACTTTCTTCCCGTTAGAGGTGTCGGAGGAGCAAGATGCTGGATAGCCTTGAAATGAAAAAGACCTTATTGAAATTAGAGAAGCTATTTCGAAAAAAAAGCAGCTGCGGATGATTGTCATTATTGGAAGGGGAGTAAATAAATAAGAATGAGCAATAAATAATCAACGGGTCAGGATAACGCTACTTTTTCGTTCGACTCGCTGTAAATAATCGATTTCTTTTAAGGTATTTCTTTCACGAATCCGAATATTCAACATTCGACGTTTTTCACGTTGATACACTACAGGTTATGTCTATACATTCGAAGCACGGTTTTCGCGTAATGTGTTACGTCTTTACGTTTATTAGCGGTTCCTCAACGTGAATTATAATTCTTTTTTTTTTCAACTCACGCTGAATTCTTCCCTCTTCATCTGGAACTGTTCCCGCAAGTCGCCAAAGTTCGGCATTTTCGTCGGCGAACCTATATTATCACTCGCGTCAGCGCCTAAAAAATGATCAAAGGACGTTTCAAGCGATACGTTTGAAACTAGACATAAATTTGAAAAGAACTTAATGGCTTTTTATCGCTTCAATGCTGTACGTTGAATGTGTGTTTTCTCTCAACACGCCAAGAGATATTTTCGGAGAGAAAATACACGAACAAAAGCGGAACGAAACAAGAGAAGCACAAACGAGAAACGATCGTCATTTTGATACGATTTGTTTGTTTTTTTTTTTTCAGTCAATCTCCGCAAATTCGCGTATTGGAATTCCTAAATTGAATGCGTACCTAGAAATATCCTCTCGTCAAAGTCACCGACACTCAGTACATGCTGCTCGTAGGCTCGGTTTATTGCTTTATGATTTCCATCGAAATTCAAAGCGTCGAGAATGCCGGAGAAATTTGATTGCTCGCCGTGTAAAATTTTCTCGTTAAACAAGCGATTTATGTGCTTTTTGAGGGTGTACTCCTTGATTACTTTGGCCTCGAAGCCAATCGCGTGGTGACGTTCGCAGAGAAGATTGATGATGCATTCGGGCGTTTTTGGGGGAAGAAACGATTCGTCGTTGAAATTTGGGGGCAGGCCTGAAACAATAATGGGCCAAAACACTTTAATCTAATATATACATAAAATCGACTAAATGGAACTTATATATCGAAGGAATAAATTAACCGGATCTGCCGTTAAACACATTGAGGCCTAAAAAAGGCCTCAATGTGTTTAACACATACGGCTAAAAAAGAAATCGTTTTTCTTTGTATTGGATTAAATATATTAAATAAATATCCCAAGAATCATATTTCTCGTAGGTATAAACATATCAAGTCGAGAAGAAAATGGTTTTGTGGTAATCTCATCGCAGAGTACTCAAAATTCTCGCCGAAACTCACTTTTGGTAGGGAATGTACGGGCAATACATCCTTAAGTATCTCCTGCCACAGAACGACTAACGATTTCTCATAAATAGACTAAACGCGATCTATTGATTATTCATAATTTATCAATAAATATCCACCGAACGATATGGGGCAAAACAAAGTAAATTTCTCAATCTGCCAAAGGGAATATCAAGTGTTCTGACCTCTAAAATACGGCTGAGAAAAAGAGAGAAAAAAAACGTCGTCTCACCTGGGAACTTTGGATTGAGAAGATCCTTCCGATTAGCCATGAGGGCATTGCTGTAAACGAGATCGCAGCATCCGATCAGCAGATGATACGAGTTGACAAGATCGTCCGATATTCCGGGAAATGCGCCTTTGACGCATATGAACAGCGTCCAACAGAATTCAAAGACCCTCGAGGGTGTGCACAGCGTGGGTTTGTGTCGTCTCGAGCGAGCCGCGCGTGCGTTGTCGTCGTTCGGATTTTTGAATATGTCGATGAACATTGGCTGATACTTTTGAAATATCACCATCGAGACGGAAAAATTGCGCTCGAGTTTGTCGATCTTCGTGCGAAAGTCCTGCGGCATATTCGCCATGTCCGCCCATGATTTGCATTTCGAAAAGAATTGTATCAAAGAGAGATTGCAGAGACGCAAAAGACGAGTCAGCGAAACGCAATTGCCCTCTACACTGGTGCCCGTTCGCCCGACTGTCGGTGTCGTTGTGCTCCGGCAAGCCACGTAAAGAGCGCATCCTATCCAGTGCAACTGTTCACCCTGCGAAACAAATATATCGTTTTTCAATTACTCGGAAATGAGGTCTGTGTTATGATACAATAATTATGATACCATAATTATTCTAATTATCGTCGTTATCACCGTCATTGCTATTATCATTATTGTCGTTAGAAAAATCATTGTTATCGTCATTATCGTCAGCTATGGTTATCATTACAATGAGCAATATTACTAGTCATTATCAGTTATTTTCATAACTGTTATAATAACAATGATTGTTATTGAAACAATCAACATTATTATTGTCATCGTTATCATGGTGGTCATTATTATCATTATTGCAATCATTATAATAAGTTATTTTACTTATTGTTGTCGTATGTTGTCAGCATTATTTGTCATTATTATTATCAATGAATTATCAAACTCTCAATACAATGTTGAAGGTTGCATCAGTGGAATGCAGCATAATTTTTTTTTATCGCCCTTTTATCTTCGTTTTTATTGATATCTAAAATCTTGCTCGATCGATTTAGGTATTAGGTCTAATGAAAATCTTGAAGAAACACTTGCCATAGCTTTGTTTTTCAAAGAAAATTGGCGATTAGAAAAAAATTATTTTCCTTGCGTTCCAAGGACCAGAACTTCAATATCTTTCAATATGAATCATCATTTGCCAAAATTTAATGGTATTTCAATTCAAATTTCTAGTTGAGTTTTCAAGAAGTTCAGTAAATTCAAACTTCTGAATGTTTATTTGTTCCTGCATGAATACATTTATTCGTAGCACAATATTTTCCAAGATTGCAGGATAAGCTGCAACATGCAATCATCGATACATACAAATAAATTTTGCGACCGACTGACTGACATATAGACCAGGCACAGCCTCAACCACTGAAGATAGGAACATAAAATTTGGAAATATGTTCCTTAGAAGGTATAAAGGTACACCGAGAAAGGATTTTTCCAAAATAAACTCTTCGGGAGGTGAGATGATGGCATAAAAAGTTTGTGTGGAAAATTATATTACTTGCATGTATAAACATAGACGAAGCCGGCGATGGATGCTAGTTATGTATATTCTACTACCGACTTTAGAATCTTTTTCAAACGCTTCGCAAACACCGAAGATATTGAACTGGAAAATCGATTGTTTTCATATCTGCTTTCTATTTTGTATGTCTAGAGGCATTAACAGAAAAGAGTCGAAGAATAACAAATAAACCCACAGCTTTTAGTTAAGCGATAGAACTTGAATTTCTCCAATGTAGTTGTTATATTTTGTTAAGGTATGTAGCTTTTTCAATTATATCGATACTATTGAGCAGTTCCAAAGAATTTCCTATATAATTCTTGGGGGCATAGTGCAACATAAATTTTTGTGACATTAATTCAGCCAAAAACCACACATTTGAAATAAACTTTGCAGCAAGGATGCCGAGCCTTACAGAACTTTGGATCCCTCGATCGAATGTGAAAGATAAAATTAGAATAAATTCTCATTACACAGCAGTTTTTCCCGACCAATAAAAAAAGCTACATAAATCTGAAATTCAGAAGGACCAGGATCTCTTCTCGTTATTCTTTTCGTATCCAAGCCTGATTCAACAATGTCATTGACAAACATCGCAATTCCAGACATCGTACACTATACAATTATTCGGAAGTACAAAAAGGTCGTTTTTGAAGACGAAAAAACTCGAGTGTAATTATGGCGATGAAAAGTATCTATGAAAACAGATGACAATCGAGTTTAATGGGGAAAAAAAAGAAAAAGAATGGACAAGATCGAATCTCGAGAAATGTCGGCCAACGGCGGGAAATAGACGGCTCAGGAAATTAATTTTTTTCGCCACCGCCGAGATAAAAATACGAGAGAAAACAAAAATAAATCGTGAGGACGGACGAGAGAGCGAGAGGGCGAGAGCGCGGCGGAGGAGCGCGAGGGGAGGCAGAGAAAGAAGGCGATGTACACAATATAACAAACCTCAAGCGTATATCTTTGTCGAATTGTTGAATAAGATTTCCAGGCGTCGGACGCTGCGGTAGCGTCCATATTGAGTTTCTGGCATAATTCCTGATGTCTGCTGTACGTGGAATCCTCGACGTCGTCCGATTGTCCCATGTTCCTTAACTTTTTTTTCGTCGACTCTTCTTCTTGGTTTTCGTTTTGTATTTTATATTATCTTTTGGAACACGCTCGCAAACAACACTGGAACGCGCGTCACTGCGAACTTTTCAACGTCAACGTTGATTTCCGTGGATGAAAAACTATTTCGTTCTTTTTTCCTCAACGCAACGGAGAAGAACGCGATTAGCAAGCCTGGGGTGCGCCATACACGAGTGAGGAACACGGGCGTTCGTTTGGCGGGAAAATCACGGAGGGCGGCCATCTTTGGATGTTTGGCGGGAGAACAAGAGGGGGTGAATTTTTCCCTCGCGGCACACGCGCATAAAACTTGTAAACTACAAGTATTCCTGGAAGCATCGATTTTAATAAAAAGTCGTGTAGTTAAAGCCGAGAATAAATTAAATCTTATAACTATTGCGGATTTGGGACAAACAAGAGGCGAAAGTTATTAATGTATGGGCTTGTTTTGTTATATCTGTATGTACCAGATCGCCTTATTTAGGGAACTCCAGCGCCATCCAACGGCACGCGCGATCTTTAAAACGCCGATGGCTTGTTAAAGCTGACGATAGATAGCGCTGATGGTGCTTCCAAGCGCTCGCGTCTTCGTCGCAATCACTAAAAGCGATATGGAACGCTAATTTGCGCTACCATATCCAGAATGTTTTTTTTGTCGACTGAACGATCATCGATAACACTTTCTTTTCGGAGCAAAATAAAATGAAGATTATTGCAGAACTTTTTGACAGTTACGGTAACGTCCGAGTTTGTCCGAGTAGATTGTGACGTCGGCCGATCACGAGGCGCATGCACCGAATCAAGCAATAGCCGCGAACTAAATTTAAACTCACTTTTGTAAAAATCGGTCGGTTATTTTTTGCGTCTTTCGGATTGAGACTCTTATACCTGTACATTGAATGAAGATTTTTTTTTGTTCACGATGCTAACGCCTAGAAGACTTTTTCCTGTAAATTTACCGACGATTTAATCGGCAACGCAATATTACGAAGCTTTCAGTATGTTCTGTGATCCGCTTCATCTGTCGTCGTAAATATTCCAAATACGAGCAATCTCGGCCTTATCTGAGAATCATTGTCGAATTTATTGCACGAAAGATTGAAAACAAAAACAATTGAAGATTCGAAGCCCGAAGAATGGTAATCGTCAGTGTAATTGAAGCGTAATTCACTTGAGTGAATCAAGTAAGTAGCGTGCGGGAGCTCCGAAACAAACAAGTATCCATTGTTCGATCCCCAACTCCTGTTACGTGTTGTGTTATAGCGAAGAGAGCCAACAACTCCCTTCACGCCTGACATTTCAATTAATATAATAAACAGTTATCGAGGAAAAATGATAAAACTGTACAATACAATAAAAATGTGCGGGTGAATTACGCATGCTTCGAAGCCGTGAGTTAAATTCGTCAGCTCCGACCTAACCTCTTCTACCTTTCGTAGCTCCATTGTTTCATGAAAACTGAACTCTCTCCACAAAAATTCGATTTGTATAACGCCGCAATGTTTTTTTGCGTCTAGATAACTCTCCAGGACGTATAAATTGACGAAATGGCAGCGTCGTCGAGAATACTCTTGTCCCATAACCTCAAACGTTGTATTTGCACGACTACGAGAAATTCCGCAAAATATGCCTCAAGGGAGGGAAGATTCATGGGCAAGCTGCTGGGTAGCGATGGAGGCAAAAGGTTGATTGATAACTCATTGCTTACTTTTATGAATCATTTTATCCTAAACGGAACTCGTAGCTCGTGTTCCCGTAAAGCTTTTCCACCCCTCGACGAAGACGCGATAATTGATGGTGGAATTGTCGGGCTAGCGAGTAACAAATACCGTTATTACGAACGAAATATTGAGAAACATTTTGCAAAAAATTATGCAAATTAGAATTACCATTGCTCGTTCGTTATTGAGTTTCTTTCCCTCAACTCCGGCAAGAATTCTATATTCGATTGCACAATTCTATATTCAACTGCAGGAAATGGTACGAGAACAAGCAACGTCCGTCAGGCGCTGTCACAGCCGAGAAGTTGACGAGCAATCACGTTACTCGGAGAATGACCGTGCTGAACAAACTTTTTATGCAGCACATAACAGATTTAATGGCGACCGGTGAAGTGTCCTCAGAATTGCTCGGCAGGAGCATAGAAATCAGTCACGTCAAGGTGACCCCGGATTTTCTGCAAGTTCTCGTCTTTTGGTTC
Organism: Ophion costatus; assembly: GCA_951751655.1. Lineage (NCBI taxonomy): Eukaryota > Metazoa > Arthropoda > Insecta > Hymenoptera > Ichneumonidae > Ophion > Ophion costatus. The sequence goes on from OX632359.1 coordinate 9,179,628, forward strand.
TCCAAGCGGGAAGAAGCGCATGCCGAGACAGCTAAACTACTGAACGATTGCGCCTATAAATTGCGTCACGAGTTGACGCAATTGCGTGTTATCGGTCGGGTGCCTGTCATCAAATTCGTCAAGAACAGACATCTGGCGGACTTGAACGAGCTCGAAAAGAGATTGAAAGGCGCCGATTACGGGGACGACCATCGACCGATCTTGCCGTGCTCAGTTATCAAGGAAGAATTGATGCTCAACACCAAACTTTCCCCCGAAGTGAGGCAACAAATTTTAGAGCTTGAAGCCGCGAAGAATACAGAACATGAGGAAGACGACGGGGACGCGTTCGACGATTTGCCACCGATGAGACACGATGCGCTAGGCCTCGATCATCATGCGATCATGTCGAGGGTAAAGACTAAGTCACTATTGATATCCTTCGTGATTATTTCGTCGAATGGATTCTTTACCGAGGTATAGGAATTTTTAAAAATCTGAACGAACCCAAACACGATGGAGTTCGCTGGTCCCTCAGACGTATGCCGGAAATTAAAAAAACGAGTTGTATTCGGGAATAGTACAAATTTACCGAGAACGTGAATGCTTTTAAAAAAACTTTTATGATAGGTTTGAAACTGAAAAAACTTCTTAAAATTTTTCTATGCTAGTAGCTCATCAAGAACCGAAAATTTGACTTTTTCTAGAATGTCGGAGATTCAATGCCTGCTGAACGCTTTTATCTTCAATTAAAAAAAAAACCCATGTCAAGCGATTAATTCTTTTTCGAGATATTTGTCTCCAGTTTTAAAAATCATTTTCAAAGGGTGGAAGAATGGGCAAAATTTCTATTTTTTTCAAGCTTTTGTATCAAAATCTCCTTCCAATACGAAAATGATGCTACAATGTTTGACTAATCGATTATGATAAGATAATACAGTGATTGATGGTTAAGATAAATAGAAAACATCGCCAATTATCAAAATTAATTGTTAAGGTAAAAAGAAAAACTGTGGCAAATTGATTGAATGCAACTACTAAATTACCAATGCAATGAATTTTTTTCTTTTATTACTTTCATCATTATCCAAAGCTTTTTTATGCAAATTAAGGCCGTAAATTTCTAACAAGAACACGTAAAAACGTTTAATTTGAATAAAACGAAAGTAAACGAAATTCGAGCAAAAAACAATTGCGTTTTGTTGCATTCCAACGCTGAAAACTTCAACGTCATGAAATTCGCACGTAACGACTACAGTAGACCTTAATTACGAGCATGACTAACGCCGCGCTGACTCTTGTCTTTTTCCCATTCCACTCTTATGGCTATCAGGTGAAGCACTCGTTGAGCAAATCTCAGGATGCGGCGAAAAACCGTCTCTCGAACGTTGTCACATTTACGCCAACTGGAATAAACGCGGCGGTATTCGACTCGGCGACATTCGAATCCGCAAAAAATGATTCCGAAGCTTTCGCGAATTTCTTGGCTAAGCGACGAATGGAGGAGAGACAGAAGGTACGCCGTGAAAGTCGTGTAAATCTCCAAGAGGATGTGGAGGACGATTATTACGAGGACGACGTCGGCGAGTACGCGAAGGACGATAGGGATGTGGATGATTTTGAGGATATTAGCCTCGAGTCCATCAGGGGAATAGAGTAAAATAATTATGACGATAATCCTTAATTAAAGAAATTTGAGAAGAATGAGATTGTGACATTATTTTGCCTGCCATTTATCGTACGTAAGCGCGCCATTTTTCCTTTCCTGTCCACAACGTACATTTTTCATGTTTGCAATAAACAAGAACACGACACGCCACGCCGAATTAATAATAAACAAAGCATGCAAAACAACATATATGCCGGCTGGAACAATAAAATGAATGAAAATATAAAAATACAAACAGGCTGCCTACTCCCATTGCACAGCCATCATAACTCGAAGACGTTATCGTGGCTCTATATCCTATAAAAAAATATAAAAATAGCCAGTAATCTACCAAAGAGCTTCCCAACGCAATCACTGTACGAAATACGGGGTGAACTTTGGAGAAAGAGCCAAAACTATGTTACCAGGGTATCTTTGAAGACTAGCAACGTTTCACAACAATCTGACCAGAATTAATAACGAGGTCCCACGACCCTAAAACTCAGTGTTACAGCAAAGACGTTTGCACACATGTTGTCGCTATTCCATCTGTAAATAAAGTTTCATCCCATACCTCCATCACTTAGAGTCACGAAACATCGAACTACAAACAGCCGCTACTAGTCAGAAACGACAAACAATGTAAACCAATTATAATCGTGAGATATGACTAGCAAGGAACATCGTTCAAGCCTTCGATTTTGTTGAAACTCATATATGTGATAAAGGATTGAAAACTAATAGACACGCATTTTTTCATCGGTCAAAAAACGGTTTTGAGGGGAGGAACCATCCCTCAAAGAAAAGCATGTTGAGGGATGTTTTTGCAGTTTCACCCACAAGCAGTCCCGACCGATCTGAACAAAACAAGAACCAAAATTCTTCTAATGTAGAGCGATGAAACATCCACTATACAAGTATCGAAAAAAGATATTAAGGGGTGGCACGCCTTTCTTCGAGGGGTGGTTTTTCCGCTGGTGAAAAAATACGTATCTAATAGTGTTCAATGCTTTATCACATATATGAGTTACAACAAAAATCAAAGACGGACACTTAAGTGATGTTTTTTGTAAGTCGTAAGTTCGTAAGATGATTAATCACTTAGGATCCTATGACACACGTGCGATCAATGGAAGTCACAGCGGCAGACTGTATATACCAGGTGTAGAAGTATGAAATCGGATTTTTTTTGTAGACTACACGTCTGTTGTTTAAAAATGATAAAAAAATCTTTCAAACGAATGGAAACGGCTTTCTGCGTCACATTCTATTGATGCGCGAGTTCTTGTCGACTTTGAGTATCATCTTCATCCAATAAGGCTTGCAATTCGTTCTCTGCGAACTTTTTCGCTGGTCTCCAACGCTCTTCGTTTATCACGTAAAAATCACCACTTTTGAATTTTTTGAACCACTCGAAACGCTGTGTTTTACCAAGAGCATATTCACCGTAAGCTTCGACAAGCATTCCATGCGATTCTGCAGCAGCTTTCTTCAAATGATAAAAGAAAACCAACGCTGTCCGCAAATCGTAGTTCGTAGGCACAAAACTCGACATGTTTAAGGTTATAGAAAAGCATACCGGTGTAGGGAACTTGGGTCGGCTGTGTTGAAAATCTTCGCCAGCTGTTAGAGGGAGATGGTGGCGCTGCAGAAGCGTTCTTACGGTCCCTAAACTGATGGCTAGCCCCATCTATACGGAAATTCCGGTTTCATACTTCTACACCTGGTACACATAGCCGAAAAATAAGGAAGAATAAATTGATTTATTCATACAATAAATAAAACCATACACTGCGACAACGTGGTCACGTCTCGGTGGAAATTACTAGTCTAGGATTTTCGAGGTCTCTTGTCGCAATAATTTTGGACGAAACCCTCGTGATTAAAATAGGGTGGGGTCTCCGCGGGTTGCCCGAAGAATGCAGTACTATTCGATTATTGTGGGACATTGTACTGAACAATTTGTTTTTAATGTTCATCTGAAATACAAAGTCGAAATTCCGCGATCGTAAATCGGAAAACATAAATCTTCCGCGTAACTCGTTCACCTCAACTTTTCCTTACGATCAAATATACTGACGGGCACTTGGCTGAAACTTTTTCATTGGCTTGTATGTACTCTCGGTCTAATACTTGCTAGCGTGTGAGTGCGGCTGTGACGCATACGTTTGTATGCCATTAAACGATTTTATATACACATGAATACGGGATATTCTGGACATTTCCAGAATATATATTTTTTCAACTTTCATACGACAATGTTTGGTTCCCACTTTTTTCCTCGCGATATTTTATGCGAATTCCAAAAGTATCTACACTTTTCGCCGACAGCATACGTGTGTATGCTGACGCTTAGTATCGTACAACGACAATCAAGGCAATTATACATTTTTATTGTACACGTGTTTGAGCAACGAAAAAAATAGACTCGCACTCGCAACTCTTTCGTTTCTCAATCGTTTATTCACGCCTTTGCGTTGCTTTCTCCGCTTCGAGCTCCCAGCGAGCTCGCGTGAAAGACAAGGGCAGTTCAACGCACGTATCGTCTTCAGCCTCACCGTCGTTAACAATAATTACAACAATAAACTGTACAAGCAGACGATTCGCCTGGGGGAATCGACGTAACCGAGAAGATTTCGTGCACGTGGCAGGCTTAAAAAGGGATTCACCTTTCGCTCTCACGTTTAAAAAAAAAGAACGACATTCTCTTTTTTACGTCTCGCAATTCGTTGACTAAGGATTGTACAATAAAAAGAGATAGAAGGGAAAACCAATTGCCTAATCTCAACTGGATTTTTGTCGCGGTTGGTCCTGTTCCTCGTCGAGTTGCGGCTCGGGCTCGCTTGAGTCGATAGGCAGCGCGGGTATGACCTTGGTCCTCCTCGCGGACGTTGGCGTACCTGTTGCCGATGGCCGTACATTGGCCGCCGTAAGCTTCGGTATCGCGTCGCTCAAGGCGCACGCTTCTCGCACGTGCTTGTTGAATATCTCACTCTTGTCGGCGTATACGTGATGACCGGCTCCCGAAATTACCTGAACGGCGGATAAAGCGGAAACGAATGATTACCCGAACATTCTTCGTTTAAGGGGTTAGGCTAGTTTTTCTCAAAACGGTGTACACGATTTCTCGACATCTAATGAACGGATCGACTCCAAGTTTGGTACACTTGTTTAGTGTAATAGTAGTTTAGTCTTGACGGGGTTTTTCTTCCTAACCTTTTTTTTCTTCATTTTCAACAATTTTTCCTCGAAAAGTCGGTAAAAAGAGACCAAATTTTTTTCTTTTATGATTAAAGCTCTGTGACAACAAAAAAAAACTTAGTCAAAGCTCAGCCAAACCTGTCTATTTTAAGAAAGAACGCGTTTTTGTTGTCTTAGATTAACCGGGTGGCCAAAATGAACTACACCGTCGAGCCTTTCACGTGATTGTTTATAACTGCTGTAATTGTTTATAACTTGGTACACAACTTTGTTAATGTACAGACAATTAAATGTTCGAACGTTTTTTCAACCATCCAACTCATTCCTTCAAAATTACATTTCTTTTGAGGATGTTGTGGCCGAAATCGAAAACGGTAATAAAATTTTTTTAATTTTATACGTCATTGTGTAAAACATTTGAAAGGTTGTGTCAAAATTTCACGACGATTACGAAGCTGGCTACTGAGAAATTGGAATTCACAAATTACACGCAGTCTTATGGAAACTCAAGTAACTTTGCAATTATTTTTTATTTTTTTTTCGTTACAAGAAATGATGCCAAAAATAAAATAAAAATCACACTTGAGGAAAAACGTACAAGAATATAGCGGCAACGTTGCATAGACCGAAAGTAGGGGGAAATTTAAATACTCATTTTCGTTCACGGACGACGTCGTTGCTTGCGCCATAAAGCCACTTTTGTTTTTGATATGTTTGAAATAAAAAAAACGATCATTCATAAATATTTATTCTATTTCTTGAAAAAAAATAGCAGAGTTTTCTGTTTGCCAGTAGAATTGCAAAATTACTTCAGTTTCCATAAGGCGGCGTGTAATTTGTGAATTCTAACTTCTCAGTAGCCAGCTTCCTAATGGCCGTAAAATTTTCACACAACCTTTCAAATGTTTTACATAATGACCTATGAAACTAAAAAAGTTTGATGACCATTTTCAATTTTGGACACGACATCCTCAATAACCCAGATATTTAGGCCGTGCCAGTTGCCTAACTCCTCAAGGCATTTGTCAGAAGTTTGATCTGCTTTATTCTTTTGGCGTTTAATTTTTTTTTCTCGCCGCTCACCTGTACGTTCACGTAAAACGCGGACCTCGTCTGTTTGATCGTTTCACCGGCCGAATTGTCGACCCACGATCGACTGCCGTAGAGCAACGTGATCGGTATGTCCGGGCTCATCTTGTCCATTCGCTTGACTATAGGATTCTTCGCCCAGCCGAAGCCTTGCATCATCGCGCGGAAAGCACTCTCGCCGCTAATTCACCCAAAGCGTTTTACATCGTGTTATGCTACGAACGTTATCGTCACCGACGAACATTAAGGGGTTACCCCCACTTGCGATTTTGAAAAAATCGATTTTTTTTTATTGCATTTTTTTTGAAGTATAAGTATCTGAGAATATGTCCTGAAAATTTCAAGTCGATCCGAACAAAATTGACTGAGATATGAGCGTTGAAAGAGAAGAATCCGTGAATTGAAGAACTGAAATTGAAACTTTAAACGCGTTTTTCTCAAAATGGCATTTCTGAAGTCGGTGACCAAGATTACTCGAACACTAATGAACCGATCTTCTTGAAATTTTGCAGGCTTATTTAATACATAAAAATGTAGTCTTTAATCGTTCGATTTTTTTTTCGAAAAAAATGGCCGTTTTATAGCCAAAAAACGGCCGTTTTTTTCGTTAAAATCGAACCATTAACTTTGACTGACCGCCGTTTTGTGAAAAATGAATATTTTTTAAAATCCTTCGATTAAAGACTAGTTTATACTTATATTTGCCTAAATCCATCCGCATTTTTTTTTTCAGATGATCCACTTCGCCGCAATGTTGGTCACCGCAAACCGTGTATATAAAAACATTATTTCATTGACGGCCATTTGCCACTAAACAATGTAATATTTTTCAATAAAAAAATTACTGAAAGTTCTTCAAGATGTGTTCTTTGAGATGGTATATTGATCGATTGAAAAAGTTTTGTAGTTTTCTTTAAAAAAATTCATGAAGTATAACCGTATTCATGAAGTATAATCAGGTAACGCGTTAACGAAAACCAAAGACCATCGAGCACGAAGAAATTTATTCTCGATCGCACGACCTCAGAGATAAGGCATTCCATGACGAATCGACGTTTCAATTTTCTCCCCCTAACAATCGTTTGTGAAAGTCGTTCCTGGCGAATGTGGGCGCAAATCGAAAAATAAAATCGTAAAAGGGAATACGTAAGGGCGTTTCCCCTATAAATTTTTTATAAAAAAAAATCGCCATGCACATTTCGTTATTCCGCGATATCAAAAAACCGAAAAGATTCATTCCAAATATCGAGTATATCGATTTATAATATTGACAGGGTTGTCACGCATAAGGAGAACAGGGAAAACCGGGAAAACTCAGGGAATTTCTTCCCTCCTGGAATAATCAGGGAAAAGTCAGGGAATTTTGGAAATTCTCTGGAATTTTCTCGCAATTTACTCTTTGAAAGAATTACGAAAAATTAAACTGACTTGAGAAAAAACTGGACAGTATAAAAATAATTTTTTTTGTATATTTTTAATATTTATATTATTCCTCATAATACACAAAAGAAAGTTATGTCAGTGCCAAACATTGAGAATTAAAAAAACCTGAAAACTAATTTACTGTAAAGCTACATTTGTCAATTAATGTAAATTAAAAGTAAAGCTACGAAAATACATTTGCATTCGATCTGTCGATACACAACCTCATCATTATCGTTATAGATAAGTATTAATATTTATTTTTTCTTTCTTTTCACCGGCGTACAAGCTTTTGTTTACAATGAAGAACAGGTTCTGTATTTGCTTTTAATGTATTTTTTTTACTTTATAATGTTTGAATTATGTTTCGAATTTCAGTTAAAAAAAATAAATATCAATTTTATCAAATTTCCATATATTTGGTCTTAAAAAATTATGTTGTCCAGTTCAACGTAACTCTTCAATAGAAGGATCGAGTTGAGAATTTCCTTTGTTTCTTCAAGTCGGTTAAAAATGTTGTTTTTTTTCACGAATATTAATCGTTGCTATTTTTGCGTGTATAATTTTCCCGTATAGTTTGTAACGTTTACAAAGACTGATATCTCTCTGACTCAAAAAATATATATGTTTGATGAAAAGAAAATGTTCTTTATTTCACCCTAATCCGGTTAATTTGTAAAACCTGGAATTTTTGCAAAACCTGTATGGAAAACCTGAAAGTTAGGGAATTTCTGTGTCAATAATGCGTGACAACCCTAATTGATAATTTATCGATTTATTTGTCTGAGCGACGAGTCTTGGAATAACAAAAAGAATTGCCGTTGCAACGGATCTCGACCCCCCGAGCAAACAAACGAATCTGTCGTCCATTTTTCTCGAATTGTTTAAATAAATAAAAATCCGGTATATTTATAATAATCACGTATAATTGCTAGAATTTCACGGAATGCCTTGTTCGCGTAGAGTATTTCATTCAAAAAGAGTCTATTGCGGGATTAGAACGGATCATTTGGGCACTTACGAAGGAGTTTGAGCGTTACACTGATGGATATATTGGGATATGATGTTGACGTCGTCTTTGAGAATGGGGGCGAATTTCTTGGCCATGTCGGGCCTCGTCGTTTCGATCAACCATTGGCCTGTCGTGGAACAGACAAAATTAAACCATCTTAGCACGAAATGTTACGTAATCTCGACGGATGATCACCATTGTTAAATCAATTATGATTATTATTATTATCATAACAATATCAGGGTTGTTACGCATTGTTGACTCAGAAATTCCCTGGCTTTTTCAGGTTTATCATCCAGGTTTTGCAGAAATTCCAGGTTTCGCAAACTAGCCAGATTAGGGTCAAATAAAGAACTCCAAACGAAGAAGAAGAATTAGGGTCAAAAGAAGAAAAGAAGAAGTCTTTGTAAACGTTACAAACGATACGGGAAAATTATATACGTGAAAATAGCAATGACTGATTTTTGTGAAAAAAACAACATTTTCAACCGACTTGAAGAAACAAAGGAAATTCTCAACTCGATCCTTCTATTCAAAAATTATGTTGAACTGGATAACAATTTTTTTAAGACCAAATATATGGAAATTTGATAAAATTGATATTTATTTTTTTAACTGAAATTCGAAACATAATTTAAACATTATAAAGCAAAAAAAAGATATTAAAAGCAAATACACAAGCTGTTCTTCATTATAAATAAAAGTTTGTACGCCGGTGAAAATAAACAAAAAATGAATATAAATACTTATCTACAATGATAATGATGTGGTTGTGTATCGACAGATCGAATGCAAATGTTTTTTCGTAGCTTTGCTTTTAATTTACATTAATTTACAAATGTAGCTTTGCAGTGAATTAGTTTTATGTTCTTTTAATTCACAATGTTTGGCACGGACATAACTTTCTTTTGTGTATAATGAGGAATAATATAAATATTGAAGATATCTTTCTTTTGTCAAGTCGGTTCCATTTTTCGTATCTCTTTCAAAAAGTAAATTATGAAAAAATACCAGAAAATTCCCGAAATTCCCTGACTTTTCCCTGATTATTCTAGGAGGGAAGAAATTCCCTGAGTTTTCCCGGTTTTCCCTGTTCTCCATATGCGTAACAACCCTGAATATCAACAATTATCATAATACGGTAGAATTTATTGAAATGCGAATGCAAGACATTTCCGCGAGACTAATCTACTATTATTAAGGAACCATTCCAGTGTAACATTTTTAAAAAAGGTTTTTTATTGCATTATCCAAAAATATGGACTTTCATAAACATGCTGTTAAATTCTAGTCGCGAAATTTGAATTTTTCCGGTCGATAGAGGCTTTCTTAGCAAAAGGGATTCGATCAGCTGCGTGAGACCTGACGCGGGAAAACGTTTTTTTTTCTCGAAACGTCGTTTTTCAAAAGGATGGAAAACTTTGAACGAAGATTTTTCAAGCTATCCGTCTTAAATTTTGCCACATCATTCTTCACGCCGTTCCTTAAGGGGTTACCCCCACTTGCGATTTTGAAAAAATCGATTTTTTTTTATTGCATTTATTTGAAGTATCTGAGAATATGTCCTGAAATTTTCAAGTCGATCCGAACAAAATTGACTGAGATATGAGCGTTGAAAGAGAAGAATCCGTGAATTGAAGAACTGAAATTGAAACTTTAAACGCGTTTTTCTCAAAATGGCATTTCTGAAGTCGGTGACCAAGATTACTCGAACACTAATGAACCGATCTTCTTGAAATTTTGCAGGCTTATTTAATACATAAAAATGTAGTCTTTAATCGTTCGATTTTTTTTTTCGAAAAAAAATGGCCGTTTTATAGCCAAAAAACGGCCGTTTTTTTCGTTAAAATCGAACCATTAACTTCGACTGTCCGCCGTTTTGTGAAAAATGAATATTTTTTAAAATCCTTCGATTAAAGACTAGTTTATACATATATTTGACTAAATCCATCCGCATTTTTTTTTTCAGATGATCCACTTCGCCGCAATGTTGGTCACCGCAAACCGTGTATATAAAAACATTATTTCATTGATGGCCATTTGCCACTAAACAATGTAATATTTTTCAATAAAAAAATTACTGAAAGTTCTTCAAGATGTGTTCTTTAAGATGGTATATTGATCGATTAAAAAAGTTTTGTAGTTTTCTTTAAAAAAATTCATGAAAAAGGCCTTTTTTTGCGCTACAAGTGGGGGGGTAACACCTTAACATCGTACGGAAGCATTTTTTTTTCTCGAAAATTTCACGTTTTATCTTCTTTCAAAATTTTAAAAACTACCAAAACTACCACTACAAATAAAACGAATAAATTATTATCGATGTAATATAAAACTATTATTTGTATCCATTTGTTAGGCGAAAGAAACTGATTGGAAAAGTTGCAAACGAGGAACCTAATGGGAGTGGAAGCGAAAGGCAAGACGACAGTAGAGTATAAATTGGAAATAAGAAAATACTGTAAGGGGAACCATATGTGCAGGGTGATCTCTTGCGTCAACACCCTAAAGGGGCATTACCTGGAATAACAAAACGATCAAACTATGAAACTCTTACTATCGTAATATTACAAAAATAGTTGCTGCGACTAGTAATAATGGTAATAGTTGCAATAATAATAGCAACGTTGGAAAATAATGTCAGTATTAATATTCCAATTATTATCATGATTATTTGGGTTGTTATTATTATTATTACAAAAATAATAATATAATATCAGGACGTTTGAATTAATGCGAATGCGAATGTTCGATAATATTCGTTAATTGTTGTAACGAATGAGAAAAACTAACCGAATGGACCGGCCGCTCTAACGGCCCATAGGGGATTCAACGGCTGAACTAGAAAGAAGATAGCCTTGACCCAGAGCGGTACGTGAGCTCGGGCAGCGTCCGGCGACGGTTTTTCTGGAAAACCCCATGGATCGGCAAGTATGAGATGCTTGACCCTCTCGGGATACTGTATTGCGTACGAGGCAGCGAGAAAGCCGCCCATCGAGTGACCGAGAAGAACGAATCTTTCCAGCTGCATCTCCCGTCTCCATTCCTCCACGGAACGTACGAGCTGGGCCTCGGCCTCTTCCGCCTTCTTACTGAAAGTCGGTCGACTGCTCCTCCCGAAGCCTATCGAAATAATTCGATCGGAGAGACTTTCTTTTTGGTTTTCTATTTTCCCAGTGTCACCCCGTAAGCTAGTATCCGGACGATCGTAATATACAGGGTGTCCAATAGGAAGTTGCTAAACCTAAATAAGTGTCTCTTCCCTCCATGAATTCAACAGGGGTCCCTTTTTCTAAGGCGCATACCTGAGGCCCCGCAGTTTTATTCCAGCCGTGGTTGAAGCAAGTACGCGCGCGTCAAAACGAGTGAGCTCACCACGGAAGAAAAAGTATATCTTATTGAGTGCTTCTTCTCGAGGGGAAAAATTTATAGTAATGCGTGTAGAGGGTTTCGTACTGAGTTTGGAATTCGTAGAGTTGCCAGAGGACACACTCTGAAAAGGTAAGAATTTAATATTTATTCATATTCATCTATCGCACAACTTGTGTTTCAATTCAATTAAACTGCATTGAAGTAATTTTACGTTAATTTTTGTAGGATAATCGATAACTTCGTGAAGTATGGTACACTCCAGTACCGTAGACGCGAGTTGGCAGGTCCATCTGTTACGATGACTACGCCAGAGCAGATCAACGAAGTTGAGAATTATTTCAAACAAAATCCGAATGGTTCTATTCGGAAAGCTGCTCAAGCATTAAAAATAACCAAATCATCATTACACAACATTTTGAAATATTCTTTAAAGTTTCATCCGTATAAAATAAGCACTCATCAATTGTTAACTGAACATGCCATGACGAAACGCATCGAATTTTGTAACACTATTACGGGAATGTTTGAAGCCGAAGAACTTAATGAGAAATTCATTATTTATTCCGATGAAGCACATTTTTGGATGAATGGGTACGTAAACAAGCAAAATTGCCGGTTTTGGGGAACGGAAAATCCCAACATATCGCTAGCGAAGTCCCTTCATCCGCAGAAAGTAACGGCACGGGCAGCGATTTCGGTAAAACGAATTTATTTGCAATTCTTGGAATCTACGGTAACAGGAGAGAGTTACAAACAGCTTTTGGAAACGAAATTATTCCCTTGTGCAAAAAAGAGGAGACTGGTTGAAAATGTTTACTTCACGCAAGATGGAGCGACGCCGCACCGGACTCATGGGGTGTTTGATGCTATTCATCGCGTATATGGGACTCGAGTAATCGGTCTGGGGTACCCTAAATTTGCTCAAGGCGGACTAGAATGGCCTCCGTACTCACCGGACCTGAACCCTTGTGATTTTTTCTCGTGGGGTTACATTGAAGATCATTGTTACGCTAAAAAACCCAGCACAGTAGAAGAACTGATCGCGGCCATCCAGGAAGTGGTTCGCGGCGTTACGAACGATATGTTGGACACAGTTTTTCACAGTTTTCAAAAGAGAATTGATTTTTGTGCACAATCTAACGGTTCGCACTTCGAAAATATCTATCATTGATCACTGTACTTTTTCGTTATTTTTATAAGATGTAATAAATTGACATAAAAAATATTTGACTGGGTTTTATTTATGTGCGTCTGAAACTGCAGTGTTTCCTCTACTTAAGGATGTTGAGTCCCAAATCGCAAATGATGATAAAATTCTGAAGATTTGGTATGTTTTTGTATGAAGTATTTCAGGGGTCGTGTAAACATTTCACGACAATTAGGAAGCTCGTTATTGAACAATTAACATTCACAAATTAAATGTTGTTTTATAGAAACTGATGTAACTTTGCAATCAATTTTTTTTTTACCTCTCAATTTTATAATATCTACAATATACTGAAAGCAACGGAAACAAAACGAAGTTTATTGATACATTTTTTTTAATTTCTTTTAAAAATTGTTCTTAACAAAATGTTAATTTTTTAATAACGAGCTTCCTAATCGTCGTGAAATTTTAACACGACCTCTTAAATACTTCATACAAAAACATACCAAATTTTCAGAATTTTCTTATCTTTTTTTATTTCAACCCTTAAGGAGGTTGAAGTAATGGTGATAGAATTCTGAAAATTTGGTATGTTTTTACATGAAGTATTCAGGAGGTCGTGTAAAAATTTCATGACGATTAAGAAGCTATTTATTGAACAATTAACATTAACATGTTTCATAGGGACTCAACATCCTTAAATCAATTTGGCTGAGTCTGTGCACGTGTTTTAAAATGACAGTCGATTAGTTTCAGCAGCTTCCTATTGGACACCCTGTATATAATTGTCCGGATAGAATGTGTTAAATTGTTAAAACTATCCGGAAGAATAATTTACACGTAGTTATCCGAAGAAAATCTGTATAATTTTGTTTGGGTTTGGGTTTGGGTTGGTTAGTTGTGTTTGGTTTTGTTTGGGTTTTGTGTTGTTTGGGTTTGTTTTTTGGACCGTCTTGTTTGGGTTTGTGTTGTTTAGGCGTGTTTGGTTTGGGTTTGTTAGTTTTCTTTGGGTTTGGGTTTGTTTATTTGGGTTTGGGTTTGTTTTGGGATGGTTTGTTTGGGTTTGTCATTTGGGGTTTGGGTTAATTTGTTTGGGTTTGTGTTTGAGATTGTTTGTTTGGGGCGTTGTACAGCGTGAACCGCGTGAAATTAGCCGCTGTCCGGACGAATAACGTACGCTTATTCGTCCGATAACCGGACGGCTAGCCTCAGCGTTTTATTTATTTTTTTGAATTCTTGATTCAAAACTCGATTGGTATTTTGGCTTTTTGCAGTCGATGGAGGACGTTCCTTTCTGACCCTTCGGTTTGACAATTTTTCTCCCGAAGCGTAATCGCGTTTCGTGTGATTGGAATTTGCATCGTTGGAAAGCAACGAGAGTTTTTTTGTTTATATTGCCATTTCCTGATTTTACATACGCAAAATATTCGCTTGCAGTTTTGTATCGTAGTATTTCGAATAAGTGTATTCAATGATGGTTGAAACATTTTTGCAGGTAAAATTTGCCAGAATAAATTGAAACAATTCATAAATATTCTCATTGCCATCCTACCATGCGAAATTCACTCTCATTCGCGCTTCTTCCTCTCTCCGCTTTTTGCCCTTGCTTTTGTCGATGAATCTTCGCCGAACAAAGAGGATTCTTCTCGCGCGCAGTTACGAGGCGAGAAATCAAAGGTCGTTGCGTCACTTCGAGTTTGATCACCGGACGAGTCATCTCCTTGCTTACGAAATACGCACGACTTATATTCGGAAATCTCATTGTCGCTGTTTGGATAAAGAGTTATCGGGAACAATTGCTCGTAATCGCGAGAGGAAAGAAAAACAAAGAGAGAAACATTTTTACGTCGAAATATATACACAGGGTGGATCAATAACTATTAGCACCTTGGATATCTTCGAAACTATAAGGTTCACAGAAATATTTGCCGACATGAAATTGCACACTACGAAAGGGGCTATCCGATAGCGATAATAATTTTTTTTGCAGGTGGAGGCACTTCGGACGTTTCAAGGTCAACGCCATTTTTTTAAATGGATCGGTATGCTTTTTTTCTCCGTATTATGAAAGAGGAGCTCAAAGCGAGTTCAACGACCTGTAACATAAGGTCATTGAAGGTCATAGAAAGTACAGAAAGGCGATGATACTTGCAGTTTCGGTAGTAAATAAAATTACTGCGTTTACAGCAAGTGTTCGAAATGACGACCGTCAATATCAATGCGGACGTTGTTATGTACGTTTACACATTTCTTAGACGGGTAGTCAAAGGAACTAATGTGAGAATCTCGAGACACACTCGCGAGCACGCCGATTTCCATTTCTTCATTTATTTTATTAGTTGGTTATATTATCGGAAAAAAATTAAAATGCCAAGCGGAATTCGTTTCAAAGGGAAAGTGGCGGAAGAAAAAAGTCGTGGACAGTGAAAAAAAAGCTCTGACATGAATGGCCGAAGGCAAAAAGCAAAAATGTGTCGAAGGTGTTGGAGTCGTTGAAAAAGAACACTCGACAAGCACGCTATGTGGTGGGAGACGTATCGTTAAAAAAATCATTTGCGTTATAAATATTTGTATTTTATATTGGTTATGTTATCTTCATTAATAAATAAAAGTGTTGGTTAAGTGATAACTAATTAAAAACTTTGTTCGATTAAAATTTACTTCCAAATAAAACGTTGTGTTGTAGTATTATTTTAAATATGCCGCGCAAACTTACGTGCTTGGATACGTGGAACGATGCGGTGTTGCCATATCTCTTCTTATTATACAGGACAAATATTTTATACGGGACATTATTCTCTCGTTACTGAACGTTTTTGGCAAAACCGAATAGTAAAGGCAGTCCAAACCTTTTTCTTTGCTCTTTCATTAACTAGTTTGCTATGTAAAGATAATTTTTCTTCAAGATTCATAAACACAATAGAATGATACGACGAATGATGTGACCTGGCTTCCGGTAAATGCAGACCCTGCACTGTTAAAAGCTGCAATTTTAAAACCTACTATCTCCCAATCTGAATAGTCGACTGCTCTGAAATTTCACTCAAACATGCATAATGATATGAACAATGTCTGGCTAAAATTTAAACAAAATCTATGGCAATCAAGAGCGCGCTCGTTCTACCTTAAACTACTGGTTTGCCTAAGTTTATCACATACACTTTTAAGGGAGCTTTCCAGTGTGAAATTTTCAAAAAATCGATTTTTTTTTTGTTGCTTTATCGAATAGTATACACTCTTCCGAATATTCCCTGAAATTTTCATGCCGAAATTCAGATTATTTCGGTTACTGTACAGCATTTCTTGGAAGAAGGCAACGGAGCGCTACAGCTACAGCGAAACTTTGAACGCGTTTTTCTCGAAACAGCATTTTTCAAAACGGTGTCCAACTTGGAGGGCAGAGTTTTAAAGCTATCGAGTTGAATTTTTTACACAATATTCTTAACGTCATTGTTTATCGTGCTATGGAAGCTTTTTTTTTTTTTGACATCTTCCTATTTTTTTGTAAAAAAAAACTGCCAAAAAAAATGCTAAAATCGATACTTTTTGTTCGAACCGGTGCCATTTTTGCAAAAAAAAAAAAAAAAGCCTCCATAGCACGAAAGCCAATTATATACCAATCAATAATCTTTTTGTGTTTTTTGTTTCAGATCAAAATTGTGACCCCCAACGTGGGCACCACATCCAAGTGCATTTTCTGCAACAATTGTTTCATCATTTTTATAGATATTAATTAATAAATAAATCGATCTTTAAAAAATTGTTTTGTATTCTTCAATACCCAATTAATATACAAAAAAAAACCAGACCGATTAGATTATTTTTTCTTTAAAAAAAAAAATCGCGAAAAACAGCGATTTTTCGGGCTGTCACACTGGAAAGCTTCGTTAAATGTTTGATGCGAAGGCTGAGACCGACGTGGATATCGTTCACCATACAAGGTTTGTGCCCTTACAGAATTTTGTTGGCATTCGCCATAAATAAGTAGCATAACGACTTGCTCTTCAAACGCATACATTGTACTCGATTGACCGATTTATCGATACTAATCTTATCATGTTTATCTTATCCTGCAAACTTATTAAAGTGTCCTTGAAACTACGAAATGTGTAAACGTACATAATAACGTGCGCAATGATACTGATGGTCGTCATTTCTAACTTACTATAAGCGCAGTAATTTTATTTACTACCGAAACTGTAAGTATTATCGCCTTTATGTACTTTCTATGACCTTCGATGACCTTATGTTATAGGTCGTTGAACTGGTTTTAAGCTCCTCTTTCGTGATACAGAAAAAAAACAGACCGATCCATTTTAAAAAGTGGATTTGACCTTCAAATGTCCGAAGTACCTCCGCCTGCAAAAAAAAACTATTATCGCAAATATTTCTGTGAACCTTATAGCTTCGAAGATATCCAAGGTGCTAATAGTTATTGATCCACCCTGTATATACGCGACAGACAGCCGCGCATAACAATATAAATTAGAAACGCGAACCTTATCGCCACGAAACGCCGAAGGTCGAGTACGCCTTGGCTATTTTTACTCTTTTGTTATTTCGCCAAACAATTTATAACACAATTGTGTACTCCCAACGAACTCTTTCCCTTTCCTCCGAAATTAATTTCACAAAATCGTAAACAAGTTTTAAAAACGGTTCTAATTTTTCCCTAACGTCTGTAAAATCCCGTCGGTCTATACGTTTCAACGATGTTGACCTTTGCATCGTTGGATAGCAACGAAGTTTTTTTTCTCAATTGCGCACACATTTTATTTGGTCGATTTAGGCTGTGGGAATGACTGAACCGTTTTGACGTATTCTTATCAGAGATTAGCAATCTCATATAGCAAAAGAAAGCTTCGAATAATGATAAAAATAAAGAAGGGAAATGTGAAAAAGCAAACGTTGCATTCCGACGATCGTACATTTATGCTGTTAAATTTTGATTCGTTGTAACGCAACGAAAATTCGTGTTTGCAATTTTATTTCCTTACTCTTATTGTTATACCGAAATATTTTTTGCAGATGATCGTGAATTTGTAACCACAAAAAAACGAGTGATATCGAAAAATTAATTTCCATTGCATTCCAACGACCGAAGCTTCGATCTCATAATAACTATTTCGCCTGGTGCTCGCGACCGATTCGATCGTCTCCCTTTTATCTCAGCTCTTTTTGGCCCATGACGCGTGGGATCGACAATTCTTTTCGACGATCATGACATTATTACCCAAAAGATCTATCGCGTAGACGGGTCGATCCGCGGCGAGATGATCGAGATTGAGACACCAGAGGGCGACACCAGCGCCAAAGCCGTGCAGCAGAACGATTGGCGTCTTCGGCGATTCCTCGTTCAACGATATAGTCCATATTTTGTCGGACGCGCCCACCACCGGTCCAATGTCAACGTACCAGCCCCGATACGCGGTTTTGAGACCTTCGAAGTATCAAAGATTACACGTCGACTTGTGGAAAGGAGTTCTTTCCCATATTCATTGGGACTATATGAATCTAAATATATCATTTCAAATCAACCGGTGCGTTGGTCTAGTGGTTAGCGTGCTGGCCAGCGGACCGGGAGGTCGCGGGTTCGAAACTCAGTCGCGTACTTTCGTCGTGAAATGTTTTTATTCGATATTTTTCGGCGAAAGACGTCTAGTTCCGTGACTGGGAACCGAAACCTGTGACCGGCTGTTATTATAGGTTTTCCGCAGTTTCCCTATACCCATGGCAGGTATGGCATAGTTATAGGTTTTCCGCAGTTTCCTTATACCCATGGCAAGTATGGCATGGTGAATACGATACAAATGGAGGAAGTCGGCTGCGGCCGCACGACGAGGGGGACAGGGAGGTAAGGGGAGAGTTGTGGAATGGGGAAGGGGTGGGGGATATGTGGAATGGGGAAGGGGTGGGGGTTATGTGGAATGGGGAAGGAGTGGGGAATATGTGGAATGGGGAAGGGGTGGGGGGATATGTGGAATGTGGAATGGGCAAGGGGTGGGAATATGTGGAATGGGGAAGGGGTGGGGGATATGTAGAATGGGGAAGGGTTGGCGGATATGTGGAATGGGGAAGGGGTGGGAGGATATGTGGAATGGGGGGGGAGATATGTGGAATGGGGAGGGGGTGGGGGGATGTGTGGAATGGAGGTAAGAACGAAGCTGAGGCGGATCGGGGCGAGAATTGGGCACCAGACAAATTACTTTTGTAATTTCATTACCCGTAGTTTACAATTATTGTAAATAACTGCAATATTTAGTCACTAATTACAATTACGGGCGACAACTATAAATTTTTATTGATCAATTACAGTTACTATAAACAATTGTAATTTTGTGATTATCGACTACAATTACTCGAAATAATTGTAATTTTTCTGTTGCCAAATGAAATTACTTTAAAAAATTGTAATTTTTTGCTGCTGATTGCAATTACTTGAAAGAACTGTAATTTTTCCGCCATCAATTACAGTTACTGGAAAAAATAGCATTTTTTGTATTATTCATTACAATTACTTGGGAAAATTGTTACGTTTTTATATCAATTACAATTTTCTTACGATTAACTCTTTAACGTCACAAAGACACTTTTCACAAGTCTTCTTTTCGACGTGATTATTTACCATGAAAATGTCGGGGAAAAAATTCCTCATGTACCTTGTCGACTATATTCAAGGCCGCTCTTTCGAATGGCGCAACTTAAATTTCGCTAAAATTATTTTTTATACAATATTTTTGTAAAATATTGTATAAAAAAGCTTCGTTTTTACGAAAAAAAAAACGAGATATTCATTTCGATGCATAGAATTCTCTCAAGCAAAAAAAATCTAATGAAACCACATTGCGTGGTTTACTATTACTGAAAGTAATTTTAAAAACTTCTGATTTAATTACAATCACTGAAAATAATTGTAATGATTTCTGATTCAATTACAATCACTGAAAGTAATTTTAATGATCTTCGACTTAATTAAAATGACTCAATGTAATTTGAATTAACTCCAATTCAATTACAATTACTGGAAATAATTTCAATGGACTCTAATTCAATTACAATTATCGAAAGTAATTTCGATGAACTCCGATTCAATTATTATTACTAAAAGTAATTTTAATGGTATACGAATTAATTACGAATTACTTTTAGTAATTTGTAATTGTTAATTTTTTATTACAATTTTGCCCAGCCCTGATCGGGGCTCGTAAAAAGGGAAAAAGACCCCTGTACGGCTGGAACGAACCGATAAAAAAATATATATCATTTCAAATTAAATCTTTGAGAAGGGCTAATTTACACAATGGTTTTTATTGTTCTAATCAGAATCATCAGTTGGACGAGTATTTGATTAGGTCTAATTTAACCGTTTGACTGCACACTGGGTGCTCATCTCGCATCGTGCCCGTGCACTGAGGACAGCTGTCGAAAGAGAACCTGGGGTCGAATCGACCCCGGTGTGCGGTGGAAGTGAAAACATTTTTTTTTGTGAAATTTGGTGTTTTATTGCTACAAGTAAGTGAGTTACGATAGAAAATGGTCATAAATGTTTTTTATTTTGCGCTACTATAGTAAATTGTGTATTGAGAATCCCGCGGTCATAAAACTAAAAGCAAGTGTCGGTTTGCCGGAGAGCTATGTGTAGCGAGCACCGAATGTACTCATGCGCCGATTGCGGTAAATGTGAATGATAACGTCATTGAAGTAAACAAAATGCGGCAAATATACGTTTTCAACAATTAATCTGCCGAAGGAGTCAATTTTTCCATTATTCACTAGTCCGTAAATGCTCAAGTTCAAACCTCCGAATAAATATAAATACTTCTCGGAAAAACAGTCGACACTGTCTTTTTTTTCGTATCTGCAAACCTTCCGCTTCAAAAACCTCAAAAGACTTTTTTTTTATATTTCGAAAGAAAAAAATGATCTTTTTCGAGCAAGTACGTTTTTTTGAACGCATCTCCGACTTCGAAAGAACGGTTGAGCACTTAATTTTTGTTTTTTTTAAAGATAAATTTTGGGCCGTAAATTAAGGATCATTGACTACAAAAAACGTCTCTGCGAAACAAAAGTGCATATTTATCGAAATACAACGATCCGAAGCACATCTGGGGTCAGGTTGACCCCGTGCGCAGTCGGAGGTTCGTGGCGGAAATGTGCAGTCGTAGGGTTCATTTTATGTATCATTGCAGCAAGTCGTAACAGTACTAGTAAGAAGTTTGATTTGCATCGCAGTTTTGGCTTTTTACAAAGTTACATCGTTAAACATCGTTCTTTTACAATCCAACTTATATCTTTACTCTTTTATTATATTTGTTTTTCGTCACACTCTGCATTCTCAATCTGAACTCAAAATTCAGGAATTCACAATGACGGACAAATATGGCGAATGAAAATACAAATAATACAGATTGATTTAGATGAAACTGGGTACTCTAGCTTCATATACTTCCATCTATTTATTGTATTATGCTTCATGTTATGAATTCACCATGAAAAATTCCTCCATTTTCACTTCAGCA
This sequence comes from Ophion costatus, assembly GCA_951751655.1. NCBI lineage: Eukaryota > Metazoa > Arthropoda > Insecta > Hymenoptera > Ichneumonidae > Ophion > Ophion costatus. Next base: position 9,201,014 of record OX632359.1, read on the forward strand.
TCACACTCAGCGTCCCCGAAAACCTCCGAGTACCAAGATTTATCCAAATCGAGCTGTTTTTTGCACTTTCGTCCGCCATATTAGATCCGCCATTAAAAATTTTTTAATGTTGTGTTCAGATTCGTAATGAGCGACCTCGAAAATCCCAGAGTACCAATTTTTATCTAAAGCGAGTAAAATTTTCAATTTCGGTCCGCCATTCTAGCGCCGCCATTTTAAATTTCCAAATTTAAAGTTCAGATTCGTAATAAGCGATCTGAAAAATCCCGAAGTACTAATTTTCATCTAAATCGAGTAAAGTTTTTGATTTTTGTCCGCCATATTGGCGCCGCCATTTTGAATTGCCAAATTTTGACTTCAAATTCGGATTCAGCGAGCCCAAAAACCCCCGAGTGAGGCTCGGATTTCAAATCAGAGCAAGTTCAATAGGTTAATAAAGGTTGACGCACTATTGCGTCAATGCCACACAGGGCACGGAATTATTTGACGCACTATTGCGTCAATGACAACGAAGGGGTTAATATATCTTCTACTCCCCTCTTATCCCCTTAACCCACTTCTCTATATCTGTTTTTGCTTCCTTAGATATTACCCCTCTTCTTTTTTCGCACGTAATCAGGTGCTCGATTATTTCTCTTTTCCATTTACCCATCCTACATGTCCATTCCACTTCCCTCTTTTTCCACCCTTCCCTATATTTCCACCCCTTGTCCTCGCCCATGTTTCCTTATCTATCAGTGCGGCAATAATATTTAGTTTGTATTTAATAGTAACGAATTTTTTATTTTCGGTAATGATTCGTGAAAAATAATTGTTAATATGAATGTAGCTTTTGTAAAACACAAAATAAACTATATGTACTTTTTGGACGATGTTGAAGTTTGCATCGTCGGAATGCGACGAAGGTTAATTCTTCTGTTGCTCACATTTATTTCATAGATTTACGGTACAATAGTCACAAAAACGATTTTTTTTTCATCCTCATCGGAGATCCACGATCTTAATAGATACAAAAAAATGATAGATCATAATGAAAATGAAGAAATTAAAAAATGTAAACGAACTTCCGTTGCAAACTTCAACGCCATGTGATTCAATTCTTTTTAACGGTTCGATTTTTTTTGTCTGTGAGTGTCTCTCTCTCTCTCTCTCTCTCTCTCTCTCTTTCGCTCTCTCTGCATACATCAACTAAATAATTAATAAACTGAATAGTCCGTCCGAAATTCTTCGGTGCCTCGGGAATCGTTAATCAAATTGAAACAGAATCGAAGAAAAGGAAATACTACTCACACGAAAGAATTTTTTTTTCGGCAACTCGCAGCATAGTTGCCGAAGTCCGCGACCAGCTGAACCAGCTCCAGAACCAGCTGCAATCATTCCAAAAGTAGCGCTCTCAGCAGCCGTGCAAAATTTCGATTGCTTACTGCTTAGCAATTCGGTATACGTAAATATGCGAAAGGTTTACCCGACGTTCCATATTCCGTGAAAGTCTCGAAATAGATGGAGACCCCACTATTTTTGGACTTCGATAAGTGAATTTATTCGAAAATGAAGTCATATATATTTCTGTAATTATCAGTCTGTACGTAAATCTCCGTTTATTCCATTTTAAAAAATGTCTTGACCGCTCGTGTTCAGTTTACTGCAAACTCCGAATGCACACAAAAAATTCTGTATTTGCAACCGCACTATCCTGCCCGAATATATTTGACTCGGACGATAAAATTGAATTTTCGGAAAGATCGTTCTTGATTTCATGATTGGGTGTTTTCGTATCAGCAAAAACGAAACCCTTTTGAATTAATTAAGCTACTTAAACGCAATATTTTTTCATGTTCCTAGTGCCTCGTGCAAAAAATAAAGATTCCAATGGAAAATGTAAGCGAAAAATCCAACGGGGCCATGATCGAGAAAGATTCGTTCTCGTATCGGTAATTAGCATTATCGATGAGCGAATACTTAAAAAAAAAGACCGAAACTCATTTTATAAATTGAAAGAAAAAAAAAACACTTTTTGAATTTTTTTTTAGAGCGAACCTTTTTTTTTACAATATGAAATCCTTTTTTTTTATCTTCGTGATTTTCAAAGTAAACACTCGTTTATCGAATATACCCTTCAAGTCCTGTTGCATTTTTTCTCTCTTTTGTCAACATCGACGGCCATAGTTATTTTCCAAGTATTTATTTATTCGAAAAAATAAATTTTATTGCATGAATTAAAAAAATATCTTCTTTTAATTGACTCGATTTGATTACGACAAAGAAGTACGATATGTTGCACAGATAGGCCATACGTTTTGTTCAAATATTGCGAAGGTATAGAATTTACGTGCAAAGCAATTCCGAGATCGAATCGGGAAAAGAAAAGAAGCGTAATAGTTAAACGCGGAAGAGCAAGCAGGCAAACGCGTGCGCAATGAAACGAGCGCGGGGGTAGTCTACGATTACAAAACCGCTAAGGCGAAACATAAAAGAGTCCCGAGCGACAAACTATACGAATGTGGAAGGCCAAATGCGAATAACATCGAGCAAGAGGTGCGAAAAAAGAAAAAAAAAAAGAAAGGTACACGGGATGAAGATAAAAAAACCGTCGAGTACGTCGAGCAAAAAAGAATAAAAAGAAGAGTAAAATTGCTTGAAGTAATGCTACTGACGTGGACAGATAAGAATCAAATCAGTGAAACGTGGAGAGAAATGTTCGAGAGCATTGATTTTAAAAAGCTGCGATGATAAGCACAATCGAAAGAAAAAAAACAATGAAGAGAAAAAAGATTTATCAATCGTGCAATTTAAAAGCAAAGGGGACTGATAAAGAAGTTGAAGCAATTATAATGAAAAATGACTGAATAATTGCTCGTCGATAAAACACAAAGAAAAACAATGTAACTGGCGAATTTTTTGTCGAAGAAATAAAATACTTGCTAACGACCCGAAGGGATTGTCGACTCGTCCAACGATCGAAATTAAGGTTAATTAAGGACAAATTAAGGTTAATTAAGGTAAAAATTGAGATCAAATTAAGGTTTATGATTTTTTTTTTCATCAACCTCACTAAAATGCATACAAGGTATGCATTTATTTATTCTGCGGGTGCTAATTTTTCATAAAATAAATAATTAAAGGGCAATATTGTGCATTATCATATTTTCATCACGTAAACAAGAAAAAAACTTTTTTGTTGCTACCAATGTGAAACGGTATAACATTATCGAAGATTATGGTGAAAAAACTGCGTCAACGGTTCGCAGCAATTGCCAACCATGATTCATCATCCTTCGTCAAACCTTGATGGTCCAATATTGAATATATATGGTTTACGATGGGCAAGAGGGTTTCTTCTTCTAAATGTTTACAAGGGTGGAGTTTGCGTCAATCCGTTGTTAGAAATGGTTTACCTTGGTGCTGAAGGACCAAAAAAATACATCGTCATAACGTGTGAAAAATAACATACATTAAACTACTTTTTATCTCTGGTGTTTTGTGGTGAGAAAATTCGAAAAACTCGTAAAGTGGCGGTATAATCGAGACAATGACATATATTTTTAAAAACATTCAATCTCGGATTGTGGCCAACGTTCCAACCTCCTTAACATAAACTCGCGACACGAGCATTTCGAGTGAATTATATAATTGCCATGTAATAATAACTACGTGAAGAAATCAAAATCAAGTGGCGCAAAATATTTAGTGGCAAAAAACAGACATTTACGACCGGCGATCCGGATTTGTACATTTATAAATAACCAATTATTAAACAGTAATTTGAGCGATCCTTTTTTTTTCATTTGAAATAAAAAAGTTGTTTATAAAAAACGTTGAATCCAAAATTGGACACATTTTTTTGTATTATTACCAAAAAGGTCTCGAGCCAAAAATTAAACCCATTTTCTCTATGAACGAAATGTCTCGAATAAAAAATTGAACCCCTCTTTTCCATTATTAATAAAAATGTCTTGAAAAAAAAAATTCACCCATTCTGTGTATCATTGATAGGGTTAAAGTTAAACAATTCTCGGTTAAACTGTCCTCCTAAAAAAATACTCGAAAATAGTCCAAGTCTCGGAATAAGCATATTTATCATTTCGAAGATATTTCGAGTATGGAGAAAAGGTAAAAGACGTCGCGAATACACCATAAGATCCTAACCTATCGTTTCCAATCATGACGCTTCATTTCCGGAAGTCGAAGCCGGATATAATGCACGTTTTTTCACCACTCGCGTAATAACGTCACTGGCCCTGAGATAAAAAAAAAAAACGATAAAAAAGAAGCCGAACGCGCCCTTGACACGAACTTCACTGGGACGAACGCGCGGGGCGTGCGGGGAACTTCGCACTGACAGCGATACAAAGAGGGCGAAAAGGAAAAAAAAAACAAAAGGTGCAGATACAATTTTCGCGTGATCTGTTTAAATGGAAATGGGAGATGGGCACGAGATAAGGCCTGTCAGTGACGTAATCGACGACGGGCGTCCGACGACTAGCGAAACTAGCAACGAGAAGAATGTCAAGACGCGATCGGCCATAAAACACACGCGCGTACTTCGCGCATCAAGAGCGTAAGGCCACATGTACGCACGCCACGGTTACGCGGCACACACGCTGGTCCCATACATTTATAAATTCGTTGCGTATATACGCGCAAGCTGGTGGTGCGCGAGGGGTGGGGGAAGCGGCGCAGAGTGGGGAGAGCGTTGAAAACAGAGAGCGTGAATGTCGTATCAGTAGAGATGAGTTTCGAGTTTCCATCGTTGAAATGCAATGAAAATTATTTCACGTATTTCTCGTGGCTAATCCTCGTTGTGAAAAATCCTCGATCATTTTTCAAGCCGTTTGTTCAAAGATCGAGAATTCAAATGTGACGAACAATATTTTGTGAAATAATAAAAATGAAAAAAAATACTGAATATGAAAAAGAATTTTCGACGCACTTCAACGATGCAAACTTCAAGACCATCAGTGGAGACAGTCGTGAAAAGAAGAGCGGCGAGAGGATTGTTCGTAACTAAATGTATAACAAAATTTAACAGCTTTTATTGAACCTTTCCTTAGATTGTTTTTTTGTCAACCATACATCTTTCGAGTTTTCAACTTTTGTACATCGAAAAATATGGAAATCCATGCATATCGGAGAGGCCCATCGTTCGGAACTACGTGTGTAGGTACAGGGCTGTTACGCATGTGAAAAACGGAAAACCGAGAAAACTCAGGGAATTTCTTTTCTCCCGGAATAATCAGGGAATTTTGGAAATTCTCTGGAAGTGTCTCAGAATTTACTTTTTGAAAGAATTACGAAAAATGAAACCGACTTGACCAAAAAAAACTGAACAGCATAAAAATAAATATTTTTTGTATATCTTTAATATTTATATCGTTCCTCATTATACACAAAAGAAAGTTATGTCAGTGCCAAACATTGAGGATTTAAAAAACTGAAAACTAATTTACTGTAAATCTACAAAAATACATTTGCATTCAACCTGTCGTTACACAACTACATCATTATTTATCTGTTCCGATAAAATTGCGAAATAATTAAATAATTTCATAGACGAAGTGGAAAATCATAAGACGAATAAGAGAGGGGGTTTCATTCTATCGTGAAAAGAGTCGTCAGCCGGTCTCCTGCCGAGCACCTGTGAACCGCAAACTGACAAGACGGGCCGAACAGATGATCGATGTTTATCGTGTCTTGTACACGCGTGTGGCGACATATGTATAGAGGCAGGCACGAATAAGCTTGTGCACGGTCAAGGTCACGTGCCAGACGCAAGTCATCTCGGTAAACGTGAGAATTAAATACGTGAAAACTCCTCAATGGAAATTCCAAATTAAACGAAGAAAAAATTCGAGATAAAATGGAAAAAAAGACATTCCAAATAAAATAAAAGATAAAACGAAGAAAATGAAATTTTAAATAAGACTAAATCATCGCGTATTACAATATCGATGCATTTAAATTTCTTTTATTCGATTCTTTTTTCCTACGATAAAGATCCCAGTTCAAAGTTTGTCGCTTTTAAATTTATGTTGTGGAAATTTGCATCGTTGGAATGAAACAAAAGTTCTTCTCTATATGCATTTCCTTATATTTATCGTCAAGCGAAATCTTTTTCTTGCAGGTTGAAATTGTAGATCTCTGAATAAGTATCTTCGAAAAGGGTTAGGGAATTTTTCAAAGAAAAAACTCTCGAAAGTTGCTGAAGCGATTTTGAAATATTGCGGTTCTGCATAAACCGGAAAAAATGGGATTTTTTCAACGCATATTTTTTTAGCCTAGGGTCTTAACTTTAATTTGCAACAAACATTGTCAGAATCCAAAAAAATTGATTTGCGACTATTTTTGTCTAGGATTTCGAAATTATGTTTAATAAAACGGTATAGGCCGTATCCCAAAATTTAACGGTCGGATTCATTTCAAATTCTGACAGAGCATAATTTATAGCATTTTCTATCCCGTGACCGGATGATTTTTTTCACGTTTATCCGTTTGTTAATAACAAACGATGAAATTTGTTTTTTTTTAAATAAAAAATAGAACTTTTTTCCTCTACCTTGCCATTCTCCTAATTTTCAAAATTTCAAAAAATCATACGGTCGTGCGAAAGTTTCGTTGTTATACCAAAACTACACTTTCCATTTTTCATTCCAGATCGCGCTGGTTGCCAGAACCACAGCAAAAAAACTCATACTTGACAAAACTATGTATTAATCGTATGTAAAATTCCGACCTCATCATCCCAGACTCTCGTAAGAAATTTTTTTTTCTAAATCGGCTTATTTTTTATGTTTTCAACGTCTACGATTTCAGAATAATCTATGCAAATGCAGCCTTCAAATTCCATTCGTATATTTACGTGGAAAAAGGTGAATATTTTCGACACGTATGATAAGATGAATTTTCGAAATATTAAATTCCACTACAAAACTGTTCTGCAATGAAACATTGGAAAAAAATATTTACCTGCTCGGTTCGGCCAGTTCTAGTTCTGCCATTTCTTTATTTGAATTCGCGTCTTCGCAAATACAATATATGTATATACGCTCGTGTATGTATATATATATATACAGATATATATGTACACATATATATATATTTATTCCGTCACTGATGTGCCTCTCGTGTTCTGATTCCGCTTTGTATACAGACGACGAGAAGTGGTTGATTCACACAGGCGAAAAAACCATTTCCTTCGACGAAACACACCCCACAGTTTGGAAAAACGATGGAATGGATATTATTCCAGATATTGTTATTCACTGTACGGTGTATCATGCACCAACGTGTCAAACATTTAATTATTCATCGGTAAAAACGAAACAGGAACCTCGGGCGCGCAACCTCATACTCCTGTTAACTGTTCGTCACTGCTCACCGATTCACTGTTCGTTGCTTGGCCACAGTCGTCTGCTGGTGCTGGAAGTGCGCACGCAGCGTCCTGTGGCGCCATCTGCGATCTACTTTTCCCATATTTCGCTCGCGCGCCACTCGCTTCTCCGCACTTCCCTGCCTAGGACGTCTCGTCGGATTGGCCGATAGGAGCCGATTTACTTCGATTACAAAGTCACAGAGAGATAGAGGGAGGGAGAGACTTCCGGTGATTGGGAATTATCGGAAGCGTCGAATTTAAATTTGTACTGTATAGATCAGTACACGGAGTAAAATACGGCCTCAAATTTTAATACTGGTTGTCAGAAATCTAATATTCAGTGCTAGAAAAGTATAGCAGTTTACGGCCACTTCGAAAATCTAAGACTTGTTCTTATAGAAGTGTAAAAATGTTTCTCACACCGTATAGTAAAAATGATGCTTGCATATTACATCTGAAACTATTCTCACATAAGCGCGAGTCCTATATGCTGTATAGTAAAAATAATGCGTGCTTTGTAAAATACCAACCTTTATTACACGCTATATATTCATATGGATTTTACTATACGTACAGCATGAATCTTCGTGTATGTATAGATTTCACTATACGCATAGCATAAATCTTTGGCGACTATAGGAATAAATGTGACTCTTTGTACCGGACTTTTTGTAGAATACTGGAAACTAATTGTTCCAATCGCGTGGGAAAAATATTTTTTAATACTAAAAAAAATCACAATATACCGAATAAAATGTATTATCTATATCAGTTTACGTGCCATATCGCAGGTTAAAATTTAAATTTCTTCATTATTACTATATCATAATTACAATTTTTATCTTCTATTCAATACTTTTTGATGTTTAATGATTTTTTTTCTTAGAAGCATAGTATTAATTCTAAACTTCGAGGCCCCTGTTTTCTCCGTGTAGCTATGGAGAGAGTCTTTTCTTGAGAGTCAGTGGAGATTATTCGATTTTTTGTTAACACGATTATGATCACAGAGAAAATACGTGATTTTGAATTTAGTGACGTTCGAGGGAGAAATGAGAATCTGATGTACGTTGCAATTCTGCTTGTGCAAACAACTTTGAAGATTTTCGAAAATATTTTATTAGCCTTGCCGACCATTTTATTCGATTATTATTATTTTTCTACTATTATTGTCATTTTATTACTACTGTAATTATTTTCTACTACTATTATCATTTTTCTACTATTATTCTTTGATTATTATTATTATTGTTGTTGTTGTTGTTGTTGTTGTTGTTGTTATTATTGTATCCTATTATTATCCAGGGGGGTCCAAGGCAAGCCTGGACGTTTGTAAGGAGAACCTACTATTATTATTATTACCATCAAAACTTATCCATACATTTATATGTACATTTACACACGTTTGCATCTAGCCGGCAACTATGAGAATCCTACGGACGTATGTTAAGCAGGATTCCCTTACAAACTATTTACAGATCGGTCTTACATAAGTCTTAACTACCTAAATCGCATTCGTCGCTCGTTTATCCTCGCGTTAATAACGAATGATTGAAATTGTTTTAATTTCCCGAAACTCGAACTTCTTTCTCGAAGTTGCGATTTTCCTAATTTCGAAAACACGTACGGTCATATGGAAGATTTCATTATTGTACCAAATCTACACTTCTACACACATCTACACTGCACCTACACGGACTGGCCATGCACCAACAGCGGTGCCTTCTTCAAATAATAATAACGTCATTGTTTATAAATATATTCCAATAAAAAAACTCAAACTTGACAAGACTATCGCATAAAATTCCGACCTCACCATTCCAATACCCTCATGAGAATTTTTGTTTTTTGAAAATCGACCAATTTTGTGTTTCAAAAGTGACGTTGTTTCGAATAGAACCCGGGGTGGGGGTAAAAATGTCGAATGACCAAATATAGAACGACAAAGATTTCGAAACGGCAGAATTATGAACTCTCAAAATAACGAGGGTTGTATTATTCGAAATTTTATCTTTCGACTGATAAAAAAATCGAATGACTATAAATCGAACCATTATTTATTGGATAGCTAATTTATTCGAAAACGAATATTCAGATTGTCTGCAATTCGGAACATAAAAATGCAGAATCGAAAAATGTAGAACACCCATATCTCTGAAACAGAAAACAGCGAATGCCTATATGCGTAATACCGTCTATGGCGAAAAGCAATATATCGAAACGCAAAATGTCGATGGCCCGACATGTCCAATGCCGAAAGGTCGAACGGCCAAAATGGCGAACGTGGTGGGGCCCGTCACGTGGGATGGCTGCCTTACGATATTTTAGCCGACTTATCGACAGCGCCATCTCGCAGCTTCACTCTGAGGCGCAAGTAACGTATTGCTCGATTCGCCATCCGGGCCGTTCTACATTTTGCCCCTCCGCGATTTCGACCACTCGACTTTTTGGCCGTTCGCTTTAATGATTTTCTGCGTTGTGAACCATCGCCATTTTTTTAATTCGGAGAATTGTCGTCTCGAATTATTTGGTGTTATGCATACAGGCCCATCGATATTATGTTTTTCGATATTTTATTCAATCTGATTTTTGTTTTTCGCTATATATCAACTTCCGAGATGTTCATATTCGTAATTGTTATTTTCGACTCCACAGACTCTAGTAAGATTGATCTATCTATATTCGAACATTCGTCATTTTTGAATTCGACATTTTGGCCCATCTGCATATCGATCGTTCGACATTGTTCCTCCCACCCCTGCGAGCCGGTAGTTAGCTGATGTTTACCGGCCAGTCGTTTGTGAATGATGTGGCCTACCATGTTGTGTCTGTGTGCATACTGTTCTTACCAAAGGAGCCGGCATACTGAATACTGACGCGATATGCTCAATCGTTTCGGGGCATAGATGACATCGCCCGCACTTATCGTCCTGTATTAGCGACGTCTTGTCTGTATATCGATACGATCATCATATGATATCGTTGCTATTGTTATTATCATTATTTTCTATGGTAATATAGGGAAGTGTTGCCTTATAACCTCAAAACGTGTTAATGCGTACATATCAATAAAGAAAGCGGGAAACATTCGAAAACTGAAGCCACGACACGAATCCTCATTTATTATTAGGACAGATGGGGACTCTGGTGCAATGCCGATAAAGCTTAGGCAATGATCGTGCGACACAAACAACGACAAGGGACGACCAGAATCGGCAATAACCACATCCGATTGCGTGATCCGATATCTACGCATAGACGTGCGCTGTACTTTGAACCTGACACGCTATACCGAATCTATAATAAACAAATCACGAAACAAAACATATGCTGCTTGGAATTTTGGACTGGAAGAGTAAAATAAATGAGAATATAAAATACGAACTCATTAGAGCCTGCACTCTCCCTATACTAGATTATGAATTGTGCTGCTTATTTCCATTGTATAGTGACAATAGCCTAAACAAATGAGAAATATCCCATGAAAAAATACTAAAAATAGCCGGTGTTACGAAGAAGCTTCTCAACGCTGAATGAGGTGAGGATTGGTGAAAGAGTCAAAAGCAACTTCGTAGCATAACTTTAAAAATTAGCAACATTGGAAAAACTACCAACCTAACTGCTCGCGTAGATCCTTTATAGGATCCAATTCAGGACAATTTCAGGTTGCCTGACTGCCCTGAGAGAGCACTTATAATGCAACTCCATAACGCCCTGCTAGATCAGACAACCTATCTGGTTGCCTGATCAAGCCGTAGTCAGGTTGTCCGATCTGGCGTTTGGAATGTTGCCTGATAAGATCGATATAGTACTTCCTTAGGTAGCCAGCACACATATATGCTCGTACATTGTATGTAATTGCATATACAGGGTGCGCCAGAGAAACTTACTTATTTGAAAGGTCAATAAAAACAAAAGTACTTCAATTATTGTTTAAAATTTTTTTTTATTTGAGAATACAATATCCCAATTTTTTTTTCATGTAGTCTTGAAAATGACATCGGATAAATGGCGACCGCCATTGCGCATACACTGATGAAGTCGATTTTTGAAATTCGTATCCACTCTTTGCAGCATATCAATCGGTATGTTGGCAATGGCGTCGCGAATGTTGTTCTTGAGGTGTGCTATGGTCCGTGGTCGATCGACATAAACCAGAGATTTCAAATAACCCCATAAAAAGAAATCGCATGGAGTCAAATCTGGAGAGCGTGCCGGCCATTGGAGATCGCCTCTGAGAGAGATGAGGCGGTCGGGGAAATGTTGTCGCAACAAATTGACGAAGACCCACCAACAAATTGACTCCATGCGATTTCTTTTTATGGGGTTATTTGAAATCTCTGGTTTATGTCGATCGACCACGGACCATAGCACACCTCAAGAACAACATTCGCGACGCCATTGCCAACATACCGATTGATATGCTGCAAAGAGTGGATACGAATTTCAAAAATCGACTTCATCAGTGTATGCGCAATGGGGGTCGCCATTTATCCGATGTCATTTTCAAGACTACATGAAAAAAAAATTGGGATATTGTATTCTCAAATAAAAAAAAATTTAAAACCATAATTGAAGTACTTTTGTTTTTATTGACCTTTCAAATAAGTAAGTTTCTCTGGCGCACCCTGTACATGCTTTGCAAAGCCTAACGAGTATATATACTTATGTCAATATATATGTCAATATATACTTTATAAATATTGTTATGGAAAAGTTATAATTAAATTGATTAAGAATAGTATACCGATAATTATAAATAACTTCTTCAGGACGGACCAGTTTTAGACAAAAGTATACGCTTGTTCAAATTATTCTCGTTTTCGATGCCCACACACCTCGTAAATGTATTTCGGACACGCCCTTGGTAAAAAAAACCAAATTTTATAATAAAAATAGGATATATACTTACAGTATACCAGGTGTAGAAGTATGAAACCGGAATTTTTTTGTAAAAATTACATGTCCGTTGTTTGAAAATGATAAAAACGAATGGAGACGGCTTTCTGCGTCACATTCAATTGATCTGCGAGTTCTTGTCGACTTTGAGTATCAACTTCATCCAATAAGGCTTGCAATTCGTCGTCTGCAAACTTTTTCGATGGTTTCCCACGCTCTTCGTTTCTCACGTCAAAATCACCACTTTTGAATTTTTTCACCCACTCGAAACACTGTGTTTTACCAAGAGCATGTTCACCGTAAGCTTCGACAAGCTTTCGATGCGAATCTGCAGCAGTTTTCTTCAAATGATAACAGAAAACCAATGCTGTCCGCAAATCGTAGTTCGTAGGCACAAAACTCGACATGTTTAAGGTTATAGAAAAATACACCGGTGTAGGGAACCTGGGTTGTTGTGTGTCGAAAATCTTCGTCAGCTGTTAGAGGGAGATGATGGCGCTGCAGAAGCGGTCTTACGGTCCCTAAACTGATGGCTAGCACCATCTATAGGGAAATTCCGGTTTCATACTTCTACACCTGGCATATACACGTACATTTGAAATTTACGCATCAATAATGTGATAAACATATATATATATTTTTTGAGGTTGTACATGCCTTATCCCCACGGCGATTACACATTTGGAACTGTGTTTTGAGATTTTTAAATACAACGTAATCTTCTTACACGCATCGCGGGTGCATAACACTTTTTTTTCGTCACAGTCCATGGCACCTTTTTTATGCAACATGCAAAAACGTGAACACTTGAAAGATAATTTGCTGCCGAACAAAAATTTTGAGGCGGAATATAGGTGATTATGTGCGTTAACGGAATGCTGAGGCAGTTTTAAGGCAAGTCTCAATCAGGGGCGGTCTACGAAAAATAGTGCCCTATGGCTGACGAAATTAGCGCCCCCTCTATGCATTAACACATATAGGATTTTCTACTCCCCCCACCCCCCTTTAAACATCCTAACGTCATAATCCAATTATCGGTACCGTCATCCAACGAGCAGAACCGCCCCCCCCCCTATTACAAAATTACGTAAATTATGAGCGGCCCCCAGGCCCCTGACACTGCAGACCTATTAGCACAGTCGAATTAGTTCAAAAAACGGGCAAAGATTTACAAAAATTTTTAGCAGCAATTTTCTTTCGGAATTCGTTGGGGGGGGGGGGGTCACTGGTAGTCTAAATTCAAAAAGTATAGGTACCAGACTTTTAACTTTATCCGCCACCTTGATGTAAAGGGTTATTTTTTGTTTCTCCAATAACTGGTTCATTTTCAATTTTACACGCAAAATAGTTATTACAAAAGTTATTTGAAATTAAATTTCCTACAATTTTGGTTCTCATCAATTTTTTCATAGGATCGTTTTTTTTTCGATTTATACCCGAAAAGAGGGGTTGAATTTTTTGTTATCGAATAACTCGTTTGCTTTCAATTTTACGCGAAAAATTATTATAAACAAAGTTATTTAAAATTAAATTTCCTACAATTTTGATTGTCAACAATTTTTCGTAGGATCTATTTTCTTCGATTTATACCTGAGAAGAGCGGGGGGTGAACCTAAGTATTCTATTATCGCGTTTATTATTGATGTTGTATCATTATTTTTTCTGCCTGTTTTTTTGTTGCTGATTGTCGTTGTAAATTTGATGTGTTGAAAATGTTATTTGCTACAATTATGATTCCGATTTTTTCTAAAGTTTATATTTTTGGGACGCACGATCACGGTAAAGGAAAAGAGGGGTGTAAATAATCAGTTTATCGAACAGTATAATTTTTACAATTGAAAAAATGAATTTTATTTTCTTTTCAGTACACTTTCGAAAGTCTTTCGAAATTTTAATTACGTCTGTACGAGAGAATAATCAATGATAATTGACATCCACATCCATAAATACTTCAGCAATTAGTGCAGTAATTATGAATTGAAGAGAACCTAAATTATAGGAAATTCCAAACAACTTTGGGAATAACCATTTTTCGTGTCAAATGGACTTTTAACGAGTTATTCAATAAACGAAAATTCTCCCCCGCTCTTCTCAGGTATAAATCGAAGAATATAGATCCTACGAAAAATTGTTAACAATCAAAATTGTAGTACCTTTAATTATAAACAACTTTGTTTATAACAATTTTTCTCGTAAAATTGAAAAGAAACGTGATTATACAATAATAAGATTTTACCCCCACTCTTCTCAGGTATAAATCGAAGAATATAGATCCTACGAAAAAATTGATAAAAATCAAAATTGTAGGAAATTTAATTTTAAACAACTTTGTTTATTACAATTTTTCGCGTAAAATTGAAAATAAACGAGTTATTCGATAACAAAAAATTCACCCCCTCTTTTCGGGTATAAATTTAAAAAAATCGATCCTATGAAAAAATTGATGAGAACCAAAATTGTAGGAAATTTAATTCTAAACAACTTTTGTAATAACTATTTTGCGTGTAAAATTGAAAATGAACGAGTTATTCAAGAAACAAAAAATAACCCTTTAAATCAAGATGGCGGTCGGAGTGAAAAGTCTCGTACCTCTACTTTTTGAATTTAAACTACCAGTGACCCCCCCCCCCCAACGAATTCCGAAAGAAAATTGCTGCTAAAATTTTTTGTAAATCTAAAATACTAATTCGACTGGGCTATATCACATGGTAAGAAAGTGGGCACTCTCTATCCCCAGCGTTGTCACTCGAGTACACGGCCTTACATACAGGTCTGGAAACTCTAGTGCTGGCAGCCGCGATCAGGTGCGTCAGTATCGTGGCAAATTTCGGTCCTAGCGCCGCCACTAGCTGTCGCTGCGGTTTTGAAACCGGGACATACATAACCTCAATACGGCGAACAACGGAGTAAGCGGTTGAAAACGTGTGTCGCTGAGTCGCTGATAACTTGTTTTTTCTGCGTTTTGGACACAGTACGTTTTCGATAATTGAAAGCATATTCTTTTAAAATGGCGAAGTGGTGCGCCGTACGGAATTGTCAATCCGCCAGCAAAACTGAAGCGAAGTGCTCGATGTTTCACGTACCAAAAGAAACACGATAAGCAGAATATAATTATACATATTATTGATACGTGATAATTGATAAAACTCCATGAATTGATGTTTGCATATTTTGTGGCGGCTTCTGTTCAATAGAATTGCAAAACATAGCTAGGTTATGTTCGCCAAACGTCTAACACTAGCTGTTACTCGCGACGTTGCTAAGCTGTGGGTGCTATTTTGAGGTTCTGACCATTGTGAACCGGAAATGGAAACTTTCTTGTAATGCAGTGCTTTAACTACACGGTGAAGATTGATTTTATCATTTTTTACAATATCTATTATATCTAATCTATTGAATTTCAGTTTTCCAACGGGTTTAGTTAGATACGTGAGCAGGAAGACTGTGATCGCCGCACTTCCGGTTGACCGTCTCCATAAGACGACGTGCTGCAGTAACTCGAAGTGCTCGGCTTTGCAATTTTATTTCGAAAAAACTAAACGTCGATTCGTATTAATGATCGTAGCTCCTTAACACACGCCTAGTCATCATAGCATCTGGAATAAGATTTTATCCCATCCACCACCACTTAGAGCCACGAAACCCCGAAGTATAAAAAGCACGTACTAGTCGGAAACGACGAACAATGTAAACCCACTATAGTCGTGAGATAAATATATGATAATCACTACGGATCCTATCACACATGTTCGATCAATAAAAGGCACAGCGGCAGACTGTATATACTTATACACAAGCGAATAACACGAAAGAATAAATAATCATCAACTAAAAAGGTATAATAGAGAAATTCGAATTGAAAACTAGAACGTGATGGAAAAAATACATTGCCTGCGTCTCTTACTCATTACAGTATACTTACATTACACTTACAGTATTGCTGCAAACATTCATTGGCTAAACGCGTGACCCGCCTGGAACAGTACTGTGCACACGTTTTATGCAAACTCTATACAGATGGCCCATCACGACCCACCGCGCCAAGGTCATCGATGGCTGCGCCTCGTCAACACGATGGCCACACTCAGTTATTGTGCGTCACTATCTATTGATGCGCGTCGGAAAACCGACAACAAATCCATCGTAGGCGAACGCGATCCATCCGAGTCTACTGTACACAAAATTGTCCCTTATACACGATGGACCATTGTTATTGGTTCTTGCCATGGGCCATCGTGTAGAACTAGCTTTTTACATTACGTCGCTACTTGTTGGTAATCAACGCTACGCCGGTGGTGACTCTGTCGGGCGCGAGCAGTTTCCGTAGCTGCGGTGCTGCGTAAACGGTAATATATCTGCGCGTACATGGTTCGCGCGGATATTCAACTTAAAGCAGTCTAAGTCGCGCAGCCGTTTTAGCCTGTTGTATCAGTGGAGCGGAAGTGGCCCGAGGAGCGTGCAGTCTCCATTGTGGACGGTTTTTATGGGTTTATCCGGTACAGCAGAGCTCTCGCAATTGGTTGCGGCTCGTACAGTGAGACCCTTGTCGCATTAGAAGTCGATGATTTGCGAAATTCCGATGGATATCAGCGCATTATTTCCATGCATTTTTTCAGTGATCACCCGCTCCCGAGAATTCGTCGATATTGGAGCACTTTATAAAAAATAAATTATTTACGAAAAGTATAAAGAAAATGGCAAGGAATCTTCACTCAGTACATCATGAATATCGAAAAATAAATTCTAAGCAAACAATTATTGGATGAAAAATTCTTTTTTATGAAAATCAAACTAAGCAAACTTATAAACTGGAAATAAAATCATCTGCTTACACTTCGACGGGATCATTCCTGTTTCCTATCGACCAACCCGACGACGTCGACGTTGCATAAAAAGGTCAATCTCTTCTCAATTCAAATTGAAAAATAGACACGAATTCTTGCATTTTGCGCGAATCGAATTTGATCAGGCGTGTGATCGATAAAATAGATGGATTATTCCCAAACCGAGAAAAATGTCCTTTTTCATAAACCATAGTAAAAAAAGTAATAAATATAATAAATTGCTTCGATTATGAAGACTTGTGCTCTTTTGAACAGTGATACTCCTGAATCAATCGATCACTCGGCCGATCTCTGTATATCGTAGAATTCATTTGTTCGAACGAAATGTAATCAATGGTTGCTCGCTGAGTCATCGGATCATTTTTTTTTTTCGAAACCTAATTGGAGTGAAAATCAAACCGATAAGAGATACGATGTACGATTGTGAAATTTTTCCAACAATACAGGTGCACACGATCTTTTTTAAATAGACATGAGCGCAATTTAATCATTTTTAATTATTATAGCGCGTGATTCAGATTTAATTTAATGATTGAGGAAAACTGGTAACCATATTAAATCAAAGAGCGATAATAATAATATCTATATTGCAATGTCGTTGAGAAAATATTACTCAAAAAGTAATATAATACAAATAAAAATAATAGTAATATAATAAAAAATGCATTACTTACATTCTATAACAAACGTAGATTTTATAATTTAAAACATTTTTATTTATATTAATTTTTAATTCCAAATCCACAAAAATATAGAAAAACATGTGTTCAAAAATCGTTATCTACTGTACCAACCGTTCTTGAATTGCGTCCATTCGGTAAGCTTTCCAAAACTCCGAACAGGTGGCGGCAGCGTCTGGTTTGCCGACGCGAATTGCTCTCGTCTTTCGTAAAAAAAATACTAGTCCGTTTTATCGGCCGCGGTTTTAGAAATTCCTCGTACCGAAAATGATTTACCATAAAACAGAAGGTGTATACGATTTCTGCAACTGTGCATTTTTTTATGCCTTCATCATTATCGTTGGAAAGAAAAATCCGAAAATAGAATGAATAAGGGATAGCCATTGTGTGTGGGCGAGTGTGTGTGGGTGTGAGTGTGTGTGTGTGTATATATATATATATATATATATATATATATATATATATATGAGGCGTTCCATACCATTTTGAACGGTCAAAAAGTTGTCCACTCTCCAAAAAATTGAAATTTTGTGAAATTATTTTATTATATGAAAAAAAATAGTGTAAATTCTTCAAAAATTTTGGATCGCATTATCTCGGGTTTTTTTTTAATTTCAAAATTTTCAAAATACCGTTATATCGCGTTAGCATGTGATTTAACAGAAAAATGTTTAAGACAAAAAAGTTGCAATTTTACGTGAACTTTGTTAAAAAATTTTGTTTTGAATTTTTCGAATTAAAAAAAATGCCCATTTTCACCAAAATTATACATAAATATTTGCTTTCGGTCGGTATGTCACTTTTGATTTTTGTCAAAAATTCCAGAAAATACTCTGAAGTGTGTACAGTAACACCTATTTTTTTCAGAGTGCCTCGATTCGTTGTTCCAATGCTGTGCTTTGTTTTATTATTATGAGATTTTTTTTTTAGACAAATAAATTAGTATTAAAAATTATTCTCACATTTTTCAGGTAATAAACATCCATAACAGTAATAATTTTTTCGAGCGTAATCATAAATTATCGGTAAGGCATACAAAGTTAACCTTGCCTTGCCAAAGTTAACAAAGTAACGTTCGTCGTCCAACATAAAAATTGTAATACAACGTAACGTCGTCGTGCAATATGAAAAAATGTGATACAAAGTATCGTTGCCCGCCCAATATAAACATTGTCATACAAAGTAATGTGCGCCGTCAAATGCCTTCTACATCCTTCAGTTTGTCAACATCCCCCCGCCCCTCCAGGGTGGTGGTAAAAATGTCGAATGACCAAATATAGAACAACAAAGATTTCGAAATGGCAGAATTATGAACTCTCAAAATAACGAACGTTAGATTATTCGAAATTTTATCTTTCGACTGATAAAAACATCCAATGACTATAAATCGAACCATTATTTATTGGAGAGCTAATTTATTCGAAAACGAATATTCAGATTGTCTGCAATTCGGAACATAAAAATACAGAATCGAAAAATGTAGGACACCGATATCTCCGAAACAGAAAATAGCGAGTGCCTAATATGCGTAATACCGTCTATGGCGAAAAGCAATACATCGAAACGCAAAATGTCGATGGCCCGAAATGTCGAACGCCAGAAGGTCGAACGGCCAAAATGGCGAACGTGGTGGGGCCCGTCACGTGGGATGGCTGCCTTACAATATTTTAGCCAACTAACCGACAGCGCCATCTCGCAGCTTCACTCTGAGGCGCAAGTAACGTATTGCTCGATTCTCCATCCGGGCCGTTCTACATTTTGGCCCTCCGCGAATTCGACCACTCGAATTTTTGGCCGTTCGCTTTAATGATTTTCTGCGTTGTGAACCATCGCCATTTTTTTAATTCGGAGAATTGTCGTCTCGAATTATTTGGTGTTAGGCATACAGGCCCATCGATATTATGTTTTTCGATATTTTATTAAATCTGTTTTTTGTTTTTCGCTATATATCAACTTCCGAGATTTTCATATTCGTCATTGTTATTTTCGACTTCACAGACTCTAGTAAGATTGATCTATCTATATTCGAACATTCGTCATTTTGGCCCATCTGCATATCGATCGTTCGACATTTTTCCCCCCGCCCGTGTTATCTCGCACGAAAAGTGTCGCAAAAAATGTATACCTCTAACTTGAAAAGTGTGTACCAATAATCCACAGACCATTTCGGAGCTCAAGGAAGCAATTGAACACACCATTGATGAAATGCGACCGCAATTATGCCAAAATGTTATTGAACATTTCGTCGAAAAAGTGAACGTTTGCAAACAAGGTCGAGGCGGCCATTTATCGGATATTGTGTTCCACACATAACCTCCATGTTTGTACCTGATATGAAAATGAAAATATTCGTACTTAAAAAAAAAATAATGCGCTTTATTTATCAATTGAAATGTCATAGCATTTTGAGACACCCTATAATACGTCCCATATGACATTTTTCATTGTAGCAATTTTCTATCAATGCCGAGACATTATGTACCCCCCCCCCCCCTCCGCATATTGATTCCTTTCTTCCTGCAGTAGTCAAAAAACGGAACATGACGTTTTCTGTGCAGTAGCAAGTATTATTTTTAATACTATCAGCACGGGAAACGTCGAAACCTTTTTGTCCTTTCCTGTACAAGGTCGTTTCCCGCGACGCGACGTCACAATCATTTGGCACCGCAAACACACCGATTTTTGTCTACTGTCCGGGCACTAGCCTACAATATCTCACAATCAGCGATATGCTCACTCAAAAAATATGAGTATCTTTGCAACACGTAGTTGCCGACTTTAAAAGTATCGGGAAATTTCCGCAAGTAGTATTATCGCAAGGTGAGAAAAGATTTATTTCATTTCCACTATGAGCTTTATTGAAAGGTCAACGAAATAAAAAGTGGCCACTTCTAAATAGAAGTCCGCATGTATGCATCTTGCATACATGTAAAAATCGGTCTGGTGCTTTCGACTGTCCGGTGAACCCGACAATAGGCGTCATTCGTTCCAATCAGCACATCCTCATTGGCCATCAGAGAATCGCATTTGTATATATACATACGTATATTCGCGCGTACAAACATACATATATACATCCATACATATATGGGAAAAAGTCGTTGTGAAGCCGTTATACGTATGTATAAAGATGGCAATCAGCGCACAGATGGCTACTTTGGGGACGGTCCTTACATTTTTTCTCACGCATTGTTGGTTTGGTCCTCAAAATCACCTTTCCGCGCGCGCGCATGTGTGTGTGTGGGGGGCGGGGGGTTATGTGTATTTATATCCTGTCGCTGCCATGATTCTCATGACTATCGCATATGGTGGGACAATTCTTTTGCGAATTTGTCGTCACACGATACAGATATACACACGCAAGATCGTACAACTGAATGTTGCCCTATTTCGTATAATTCGCAATCTCGTGCATGGCACCCTGAATGCACGGGTCACAATCCAATAAAATTACGTTCCCGTGACTTTCAAATGTTTGGTATCATCGTGAGGCAACGAAGAGCGATGTTGATCGAAGTGAGATGGTCCAAATGCAAATGGCACGAAGCTTGAGGAAGTTGGACGATGTAGTTTGCAGATATCGATTTGGGGCGGAGAAGCTGTGTGCCGGGTGAGGCAACAGCTACTAGCAGTAGAAATATTTTCTAACCTATCAAACTTATGAGAAAACTGTTCCTACAAAAGTTGCATGGTTCGAAGGAGTCTATCGAGTAGCGGCTAGGCGGTTCGTCCAGACGGAGGCGCTGCGGAGATTTCAAGGTGATCGCCCTTTTTTTTAACGCGTTACCCCCACTTGTAGCGCAAAAAAGGCCTTTTTCATGAATTTCTTTAAAGAAAACTACAAGACTTTCTTAATTGATCAATATACCATCTTAAAGAACACATCTTGAAGAACTTTCAGTAATTTTTTTATTGAAAAATATTACATTGTTTAGTGGCAAATAGCCGTCAATGAAATAATGTTTTTATATACACGGTTTGCGGTGACCAACATTGCGGCGAAGTGGATCATCTGAAAAAAAATGCGGATGGATTTAGTCAAATATAAGTACAAACTAGTCTTTAATCGAAGGATTTTAAAAAATATTCATTTTTCACAAAATGTGCGGACAGTCAAAGTTAATCGTTCGATTTTAACGAAAAAAAACGGTCGTTTTTTGGCTATAAAACGGCCATTTTTTTCGAAAAAAAAATCGAACGATTAAAGACTACATTTTTATGTATTAAATAAGCCTGCAAAATTTCAAGAAGATCGGTTCATTAGTGTTCGAGTAATCTTGGTCACCGACTTCAGAAATGCCATTTTGAGAAAAACGCGTTTAAAGTTTCAATTTCAGTTCTTCATTTCACGGATTCTTCTCTTTCAACGCTCATATTATACTACAAAAAAATGCAGTAAAAAAATCGATTTTTTCAAAATCGCAAGTGGGGGTAACCCCTCAATAGGACCCAAAGGCTCTGCTAGTTTTACTTCACGCTTTCTCATATCTTTAACACGTCTCCCTAACGTAGATAGTGCTACATTGTGCAGTATTGCGGCTTTGTGATAGCACAAATTTTTCTCTAACATGTTATTCACAGCCTTCTTCATATGGGAAAAACAACGCAAAGTTCAGAGCAGATGGCGCCACCATAGCACGTTCCAACTTTGTAGGGAACCTTTTCTCCTAAGTCTGATAGGTTGGAAAACATTTATACTGCTAATAGTTACTGCCTCACCGGACATAATTAGCGAGACCTTGAAACTCCTGAGCATGCACAAGGTCAACATAACCCCACAAATTTTCGAACAGCTTTCTCATGGAGGTTCAATGTTTTCGAAAAAAAAAAATACGCATCAGGCGCTGGAGAGTCAACTAACGCGGAGTTTGACGATTTGCTTCCGCCCCAAATATCATTAATCTCCGAGAACTGTCTGTTCGAAAATTTCGCGTTGATGGGCAAATATAACTCTCGAACAAATTACTGCTTCTGCGCGCGATAACGAGCGTAGATCTTGCTTGGATTTGTGCAGTATTGACGCAGCTTTTACTTCTAATTGAGCAGCAGTTGGAATTAAAAAAAAAAGAAACTAAAGGTAATGGTTGAATCATTATCAGAGCGGAACCAATCAGTTCCACGTGTTGAGGTTGCGTTTTCAGGAAAGCATTCTATTAGCGCTTGGAAAACTAGTTTGGAGGTTAGCTTTTGTACGGGACGTGAGATTTGTAGGATTTGTCAAATGGTGAAAATAGTAAGCGCATCTCGAGGGATTTATTCGTATTATTTGCGGGATTTATTTGCAATGTACGTAATACGCGAGTTTTATTAGTCATACGCGGATGCAGCGCGTCGAGCGGAAGTTCGAGATAATCTGATAAAGCGTATATACACTTATCCCTTATTCTCGACGCCTGTATACAGGCTGACTATCATTTGGTGGCCATGAATTTTCTAACGTATTGCGCAATGATTTTGGCACCGTGAATGTTTTTTGGCACCGTTTTTTTTTTGTGATGGATGGCAGAATGAAAACAATCAAACTCCAAATGCGAATACTTTAGAATAACGTTTTTCGTGCATGCCGTCATCGAGCAAAAAAATTCTCGAACACGTATTGTGAAGTGGAAAAATAGAATTTGATTCCATTCGAAAGAAGTGTTTTCGAATGGAAAAGTATTTGGAATTTCACGATCTTTGTTCTGCTGAGCTGAAAATAGGGATAATCTTTCGAACAGCTGTTACCTGTGATCTACGTGGAATATTGCACAGACCTTCCTTCGGACAATATCAATGTGCCTAAGGGGATTTTTGGCACATTCTAATCGTTTTTGAAACGTGTATATCTATCATAGCGCGCTACTGCTATCGCTATTTTATCGACATGATCGACCCAAGAAACCCACAAAATGCAAACAAACCCAAACCCAAACCCAACAAAGAAAGCAGCCGGTCCTGAACAAACCCTGCAAAACCCAAACAAACATAATCGAGCCCAACAAAGTAATACAACCGAGCCTGAACAAACCCTGCAAAACCCAAACAATCCCAAACAAACATAATCGAGCCCGACAAAGAAAGCAACCGAGCCTGAAAAAACCCTGCAAAACCCAAACAATCCCAAACAAACATAATCGAGCCCAACAAAGTGATACAATCGAGCCTGAACAAACCCTGCAGAACCCATACAATCCCAAACAAAGCCCAAACAAACATAATCGAGCCCAACAAAGTGATACAATCGAGCCTGAACAAACCCTGCGAAACCCAAACCATCCCAAACAAACCCTACAAAACCCGAACAATTCCAAAAAGCCCTACAAAACACAAATAAACAAAACCAAGCTCAAACAACCCCAAACAAACACAACCATGGCCTGAAAAAAAACCAAACAAACACAGCCAAGCCCAAGCAAACCCCAGAAAACCCCAATGAAACGGAACCAAACTCAAACGGTCTCAAACAAACTCAAACAGGCCCCACAGAACGCAAACAAACAGCCCCTCAAACCCCCAACAACACAATCAAGCCCAAACAAGCAACCACGCGACACGTGGGTGGGGGGACACGAGCAACGAACGCGTCTGACCATGTCGATGAAGTATGCAGAGCAGCAGCAGTAACGCAATCTTGATAAATATAGATATGATAAAAGAAATAATTCTTTTTTTTTAGGATGTTGAGTCTTAAATCGCAAATGATGATAAAATTCTGAAAATTTGGTATGTTTTTGTATGAAGTATTTCAGAGGTCGTGTAAAAATTTCACGACAATTGGGAAGCTCGTTATTGAACAATTAACATTCACAAATTAAATGTTGTTTTATGGACACTGATGTAACTTTGCAATAAGTTTTTTTTGACCTCTCAATTTTGTAATATCTACAATATACTGAAAGCAACGGAAACAAAACGAAGTTTATCGATAAATTTTTTTTATTTGTTTTAAAAATTGTTCTTAACAAAATGTTAATTTTTTAATAACGAGCTTCCTAATCGTCGTGAAATTTTAACACGACCTCTTAAATACTTCATACAAAAACATACCAAATTTTCAGAATTTTCTTATCATTTTTTATTTCAACCCTTAAGGAGGTTGAAGTAATGATGATAGAATTCTGAAAATTTGGTATGTTTTTACATGAAGTATTCAGGAAGTCGTGTAAAAATTTCATGACGATTAAGAAACTATTTAGTGAACAATTAACATTAACATGTTTCATAGGGACTCAACATCCTTAATGCGAAACAATAGCCGCCATAATGGACTCCGACGTGACGTCATTAACATACTAAACAAAGAAAGCGGTAGATGTATTGTTCTCTAACCTGTGAAACAAAGCGTCGACAATTATAAATTCTCGTTTGTCATAGTTAGTTGCAAATATTCAAATGGTTATCTGTACTTCACAAAAGTACAGCTGAGTTTGTTTCGGACAATGACTTTGGATCTCTTCTCGCACGTTCTAACCAAGTCTTCCTCATATTTATTTCACTTGGCATTCAAATCCACAACTTTCCCGATGTCTTCACACTAGTGTTCTTACTTTTAGGAACAACACACCAATGATGAGTTGTAGCTCATTTTTAATTTAAAAAATTGTACGTATTCGCAATCAGCCCAGCGTCGATGTTTACTATGCCAGTATAACGTCACAAACCGAAGCAGCATGGCGGCTAGCATTTTCGCGCGAAAATTTGAAATGTAAAATTTAAATGCACTTTTATGACACTTATCGATTTCATAATATGGAGAAAAAAAATCTAGTAGTTTATTGCCACGAAAGGATCAAATTGAGACACTTTGCAAAAAAATGGTGTCTCATTTTGGAAAAACCCTATTTTCAATATTGCATATTTCTAGACCTATTGTGATGGGCAAAAAATCCATTTAGGCAGTGACTTGTGTTATGAAAAAGGTCAGTGCAAATTTTCAGCTGAGTCTGTTCAGTTGTTTCCGGAATATTAATTTTTTTCTTTCCACTCTAGCTACTCTGGCTACTCATCCCAAAAATACGGAATGTTTTTTTTGAGGAGGACTTTGAAAACTCTTGAATATCATATTTTTCTCGGTCGCAGAATCTCCGTGCCAGAGCCTTGAAAAATATAGGACCACCTTATATCTGTCACCCTGTATATGTGCTAGGGGAAATCGCGCAATCTCGCGACTGCATGTGTCACGCATCTCATCCCACGTGCCGACGTCGATCTGGATGTATTATGGAGGCGACAGGGATGAAGCGCGCGCGGATACAAGCTGAAGAGGACGCACGTCGGGTCGCGCTATATGCGTATCGTGTTACGTCGATTCCAGTGTCGCGCGTAACGATATCCGGCGTGTCGTCTGCTCGGCACTACTTTCATCGCAGCCAACGAGCGTCCGTTGTCCTTTCGACGTACGTTTCGCATGATGTGAGACGCACGCTTGGGCGGTAATGGAAATGGCAATTTTCTAGGTTAGGTTGAGGTAACTCCTGTTTTTAAGGGCGAACCCAGCAAGGGGCAGGGGGGCAACTGTCCAGAAGGAACCTAGACGGAAAAATTAAGTCTGTTATCTGTTGCCCCCCCCCCCACTTTTCTTGGAAAGTAATATGCGCTGCCCCACCTCCCTCGCCCCGCTTAGATCCAGGGTACGCCCTTGCCTGTTTTGACCTCTAGGAGTGCGAGGGGTGCTCCAAAGCGTTTGCAAAATTAAAAAAATAAGTGTCCTGTCGGGCAGCGTTGGTGTAAAGTGCCCCCGATGTTTTATATATGTGCGTTCGTTATTTTGACAGGAACATAACCTCAATCTGTTTTCGATATTAATCGCAAGTATCCCATGTGAATGTGGTTATAATGTGAAGTAGAAATATAGAAAAAGTAAGTAATTTAGGTTGTAGTGGAACGAGGTCAGAAAGCTACTAGCGAGCTGGATTTTCTTTCTGGAAGTATAAAACCGCTTTGCTGATCATCCTGTGCAACTTGGGTGCGGTCCACAGTACCGCTTTTTAGGAGAAAAAAACTCGGAAACTCGACCTATTTTGTGGGCGAATCACATTACGCTTATGGAAACCTGGCGATAATTTTTCAATACATTATGTATACGGAGTGTCTCCCTGTCCGGTTATCGAACGAATGTTATTCGTCCGGATAGCGGACATATCGGACGTATGTTATTCGTCCGGATAGCGGCTCAGTTCACGCCGTATTTCCAGTAACGTACATATTATTGTGATTCGTGTAAGCTACTATCCGGACGAATAACATATATATATATATATAAGTGTCCGAATAGAATGTGTTAAATTGTTAAGCAAACTATCCGGAAGAATAATTTACACGTAGTCATCCGAAGAAAATCTTTATAATTTTGTTTGCGTATGGGTTGGTTGGTTGTGTTAGAGTTTGTTTGGTTTGGGTTGGTTGGTTTTGTTTTTTTTGGTTGGTTTGTTTGCGTTTATTTGGTTTAGGTTGGTTGGTTTTGTTTGGGTTTGGGTTGGTTGGTTTTGTTTGGATTTGGGTTTTTTGGTTAGTTTGTTTGGGTTAGTATTGTTTGGGTTTGATTTTGGAGTGGTTTGTTTGCGTTTGGGTTTGTTTTGTTTGGGGCGTTGTACAGCGTGAACCGCGTGAAATTAGCCGCTATCCGGACGAATAACATACGCTTATTCGTCCGATAATCGGACGGCTAGCTTCAGCGTTATTTATATCTGCTATAAAAATGCAACCATGGGGCTGAAAAAATAGGCTCGGTTCAACTGTTCACCGGACTAACACTTGGCACCGTGAAAATGAGGCTTCACAGCAATGTTTTAAAATCGTTAATGTTTTTAATCGCGAATTTGTGTGAAAATCAGGCACACAAAATATTAGGCTGTGCAAACATGGCAACGTCGTAAACGGTACATCGCACCTACCTTATCCACATTCGGTAATTATGCCGGGGGACCACAAACTGATTAGTCAAGATAATGAACGAGGAATATTATTGGTTCTTACTCTCTTGATCAGTAATACTTATTTAATATTAATTCGAGATCTCTTTTCAGAAATGACACGTTTTTTACAAGTTTCTAGGAAAAGACAAAAATACGGGTGAATTTTTTCCGAGCATAAAAAAAAGTTATGCAATATCGAAAAATTATTGTTGTACTTTCCAACGAAAGAATTTTTTACTCCAACCGATATTCGTTGTAAATTGCTCCTTGGGCGTATTTGGAGGTTATAAACATAGCGTTCTGGAGGTTATAAACATAGGTTATAATCATAGCATAAATTCGCGACACTCCCGCCAACCTGAGCTTATATCATATACCACTATTTACGACGTTGCGAATTCGTTTCGCGTTAGTTAAGCGAGAAAAAATTATAGAAAATAATCGTACAGAGTGATTATATTTTTATAAATAGGTATACGAAAATTATTCGAAAACGTACGATCAGTATGATGATTATTGTTTAGCCAACATTGGGCAACAGTCGATTGGCCCCGTGCATGAGGCGCCCCCTTCGTACTTCATCCTTGACGGTTACACCCCATACCAACCTTAAGGGCAGATAAACACCTAGGAACCGGAAAAAGGTCATTTTTGTGAATTTTTTTCAAGGAAAACTATTTGAAATTTCGTATTGGGATTTTAATTACCTAAAAGTATATACATTCAAAAGTATGTTTAATTTTCTTTATTTAAAAATATCAAAAATATACAAGTATAAAATATACAAATATAAAATGTACAAATATACAATTGTATGATCCTTGGGGCGTCGTAAAAAAATCGGTATCCAAAATTTCTCGAAAACCAATGAACCGATCGCCTTGAAGTTTTTTGTGGTTATTCCATACACCATTATCTAGTACTTGTCATAGCGTCACATTTTCGCGGACGCTTCTTCTACCGCTCCCCCTATGGCGTCTGAACTGCTTCACTCTGGCCTCCATAACCGCAGCTCCGAGTATTCGCTGCACCTCACTGATATTACGCGAAGTTCGCGGTCGATCGGAAAACCATTCGAGACCCCGTCGTTTATTCCCCACCGACTCTTGTACGTCTCGTCCATTACGTTCGTGGTTGTCGAACGAAATAGAAGCATGTTCGAACGCCATGAGTAATCCGCGCGTACTTGGAATTTCCCGTGATGCGTGCGGAAAAACGGCTTCCGGTCGATCGCCGTCGCTCCCCTGGTCTATCCGCCATTAATTGTGCATGTATCGTGGCGCCATTGTGCGAAGGGCTTATTCGATTGTAACGAGACACGAGACTATTGAAGCCAACGAACGACCGCCGCGAGTTGCCACGTTCGGGTGTCGCGCATCCCAAACAACTTTGACGAAGACCCGATTGGGTGATCCGCAATTTTAGCCGTGACGGTGGAAAAAGAAAATTCTTTTGCGTTTAGGGTGAATGCACAGGGCGGGGCGCGAATGAATGATCGTGCTTCACTAATTATCGCTATGACATTCTCACATACGCTATGAGTAACCTCAATCCCACACAGACTCGGTTGTTGGTATTAATAATCATAAATGATATGCGTGGTATTGCTCACGAGATAACCTCTCCAAGATATAACGGAATGTTCGACGCTTCGTCTAATGGGCACGGACATATGTATGTACAGGGTGAACCAACAGAAATGGGACACTCGCAAAAAAAGTGTTGAACGTGTGGACGCGTTATTGAGAAATCGCATTAAGGGGTTAACCCCACTTGCGATTTTGAAAAAATCGATTTTTTTTATTGCATTTTTTTGAAGTATAAGTATCTGAGAATATGTCCTGAAAATTTCAAGTCGATCCGAACAAAATTGACTGAGATATGAGCGTTGAAAGAGAAGAATCCGTGAATTGAAGAACTGAAATTGAAACTTTAAACGCGTTTTTCTCAAAATGGCATTTCTGAAGTCGGTGACCAAGATTACTCGAACACTAATGAACCGATCTTCTTGAAATTTTGCAGGCTTATTTAATGCATAAAAATGTAGTCTTTAATCGTTCGATTTTTTTTTCGAAAAAAATGGCCGTTTTATAGCCAAAAAACGGTCGTTTTTTTTCGTTAAAATCGAACCATTAACTTTGACTGTCCGCCATTTTGTGAAAAATGAATACTTTTTAAAATCCTTCGATTAAAGACTAGTTTATACTTATATTTGACTTAATCCATCCGCATTTTTTTTTCAGATGATCCACTTCGCCGCAATGTTGGTCACCGCAAACCGTGTATATAAAAACATTATTTCATTGACGGCTATTTGCCACTAAACAATGTAATATTTTTCAATAAAAAAATGACTGAAAGTTCTTCAAGATGTGTTCTTTAAGATGGTATATTGATCGATTAAAAAAGTTTTGTAGTTTTCTTTAAAAAAATTCATGATGAAGGCCTTTTTTGCGCTACAAGTGGGGGTAACGCCTTAACGTGGTTGCCAAATGATTGTTAAAAAGAGAGGGAGAAATCCATTTCCTGAGCTAATATATTGTTCGACGTCACCAGTGCCAACTCATCGTAGCAAAATACAAATGGCGTATACGAATGAATATCGCGAAAATGTTACAATGTACGGTAGATCATTGTAATTATTATCCACATATGAGGGATTCCCTTTTTTTTCGACCATCTCAGATCTGCCCCATAATTGGTTATATCAAAGTACTACCAAAAGGCATTCTATGTCGATTTTGTCGGATTTTTTTTATTCAACATCTTAGAAAATGCAGTTTTTTCCAAATGAATTTATCTTGGAAACTAGAAGTAACTAAAAAAAATGTCTGTACACAAAAGTTGTAGTTTTGTGTTAGCTTTCGAGCGGACGACGTGCAATAATTTTTACGTTCCGGTAACGCTGATTTTTTACCAAGAAAGGGGGAAATTATTTTTTTAATCAAAAACGGCCATTTTTTTGGCTGAAAAAATTACAGAGTCTTCCAGTATGTCTGACGATATCGCAAACAGATCGACAGAGTGGCACGGATCGAGGTTCTAGGGTAAAAAAAAATGAAACAACACAAATTCATTTTTTCATACCGGAAGTTATATATTGCTATATATAACTTTTCAATTTATGAGTGCCCAACGTATGAAACACGTGATCACACGTGACCAGGCGGAGGAGTTGCTGCGGACGATTTGGCAACGCTGCGGACGATGCGCGTTTCATGGGCTACTTTTTAAAAACCTCAGTCTTGACAAATCATTCTTCATAGAACAGCCGATTTTCCAATGTATTTAATCTTTGATTTGTGCACTGAACGAGTTGCAAGAACTGCACTGTCAACAACGGTAATAAGTATGGTTAGGGTAACGGATCGATTGTCCTCGCCAGCGACGTTGCCGCATATACGGAACGTATGTCGGATGTTAGGATGCGAGCATGCGTATACACAAACTTTCGGAGTGTTGGTATATGCCTCGGGCACGGCATGCTAAAAGTTTGCTAATCTAGACAAGAAGATCTCTCTAAAACTCACTGTCGCTCCATTTTTTAACTTCAAAATAGTAAGATATTCTACGTATGTAGTTTGCAGGCACGTAAATTCATTCAATTTCTTAAAAATATAATAATTGCGCATTTAAACACTTAAAAGTTTGTTTGCTTTAGAACGAGACTCTCATAGGTACTACCCAGCCCACTGGCACTGCTGGGTCTACCGTGTCCCCGTTATTGTCGCCACGTAAACTAACCCACCATGCGGCGCTAGTAGTCACCCGCATGACCCCCACTTCAGTCGCGCAGCGTCTGCATAATTTGCATTTGACGCGAGAAATGCGATTTTTCCTTGTTGGATTGATAACCTGACGTGCAGACAAGCACCACGCACGCAGGCATTCTCAAATATGAGCACAAAAACCACAAAAATTGTTTTTATTTTATCGCTACACTAAAATTGTTTATTATTTTATCACTTTGTATACGACACTACGATTTTTTTTCGAGAACAATGACAGAGCGAGAAAAAGAAAAGAAATATTCACTTGGTTTGCGCGACGAAAAAGATGCCGAAATAATACGGAGAGGTGCTTTGCGGAGTGGGGGTCATGCGGGTGACTACTAGCGCCGCATGGTGGGTTAGTTACGAGGCGACAATAACGGGGACACGTTTCTGTTAAGAGAATTTATCCCAGTGTCAGCCCCCTGGTACTACCTTAAGTGTTGGAAGTGGGTCTCTGATGGCAGCAGAAGGTTTTTCGAATTTGCCGTCACGAGTCGCTCCCATCTATCCGTCAGATACGATCTTAAGTCTACGTAACCTCAAAATCCGGAGATAAATATTTCAAACACGCGAGGAAATTGGTCAGGTCGATTTTTATTTTCACTTCGAAATGAAAGATTCAAAATAATCGTCAACATGTCAAAGGATAAAATATAAAAACGTATGATCA
Source organism: Ophion costatus (assembly GCA_951751655.1). NCBI lineage: Eukaryota > Metazoa > Arthropoda > Insecta > Hymenoptera > Ichneumonidae > Ophion > Ophion costatus. The sequence goes on from OX632359.1 coordinate 9,233,139, forward strand.
GTAATAATCTAATCCTTGCAAAAGTAAGAAAATTGTTCACACGAACAAAAGTTTTGAATACAAGAACAACATTTTTTATCTTTTACGCATACATATTTTCTTGACGTTTACTCGTAACTTATTTGCATTGGTATTATTGATTTCATAGATGTAGTCTAAAAAGGAAAACAATGCGCTCGAGATAAACATAATTTACAAGATGTGGGTGTGAGAAGGACAGAGGGAAGCCCAGTATAGTGGTTGACACTCAACGACACGCCCAAGTGCTATAAAAGACAACTCTAGCGGCCACGACAGATATTAAACGTCGTCAATAACGAGCCTCCTCATCCGGCGGAGTTCCCAGACCCGAACAAGACCGTGGACTCACCCGATATACGATATCGAATATATCGGAACAGGGGCTCGAACAACTCCTCGTTTCATCGAGTTGGTCAGGACTGCAGTCGCTTGGCTAGACAGCTCAACCTGGGTCATCTAAACCCGCATGTATTTTATAATACCGAGTGCTTTATACTATATTCTCAGCGTCGTGGAATGCGCTTCGGAGGAGAAGACGATTTTCCTACAACAAAAGGGCTCTGATGTTCCCGCTTCAAGAAGGCTACAGCATTTCGAGGTTATCGATTTTTGTCCGAGACAGATACTTACCGAGAGTTCAATTTCGAATGTTTCCATAAGTTACTTTTCGTTTTCCTCGGATACAAAAAAAAACACCAATATTTAAGCAGATGTGTAGTTGGCAGGCGTGTCAACGGTGGTCATCATCATTAAAATTCCAGCGCAACTGACGAGTTTCCACGTGAAACTGAGCTCGATTGCTTAGGCCTTAATTTCGTTTTCTCGAAAACGCTGCAGCGAACCGTACGAAAAGTTGGACGTGTGATATTTAATGGGACGTAGCTGCGTCGAAAAAAAATCGGTATCCTTTGGGATTGGTAGTTAAAACGCTCGAGCCTCCTCAAGGGTGATGAACAAGTAAGCGAGAGTTATACGGCGCAGGAAAACTCTCAGTGACTCATACGTCGTTGGTGAAGATATTCGTGTATATAGTTTACGGAGGGATCGCGAGGAGTGGAATTCGACGGAACTAACGACGCGGGTTTCTTATCAGGGCTGGTACTGCTCTCTGGGAATAGGCAAATAAATAGCGTGCCAGTTGTGGTATTTCGAAACTGTCATAATTGCCGCTCATTCACTGCCTTCAATTAACATTAACTGTGCTTGCGCAATATGAGCTTCTGTATTTTTCATTCGCGCTTCTTCATGCCGACGCGATGACGTGTCGTTATCCCCGGAGGCTCATCAATTACTACATTGATAGGATTACGCCGTTCGGGGCGATGCTGCTGATGAAATTCGATATATCTTTTTCTCAGAGCTACGAGGAACCGGAAGCGATGTATCGGTAGTGGGACCTAGACGAAACCGCGATGGAAGTACCAGCCATCTTGAGGCGGCACTTTTTATGACGTTTATGAGCGCCACCTGTAGCCACTCGTTGCAGTTGTCCGATATGTCAATGCAAAACGCATCCCCTAATACAGTCAACTCTCATGTATTTTGCGAAATGGCGACTAGCTATTTGTCCGATGCGTCCTTACCAACATCATCACTCTATGGCCGTAGCTATCCTCGTAGCTATAACCTCACTTACCATCCTAACTTATTCTCGTGGTATCCATGGAGACTATGGATACAGGAGTCTAAACTCCAATGGGGGGACAGTGAATGAAGTATACCCGAAAATGCGAATAGCGGGGATGGCGCGTCGATCGAACAGACCCATAAGGTTCACAGAAATATTAGCTTAAATAAAATTGCACAGTACGAAAGGGGCCATCCGGTAGCGACAATAGTTTTTTGCACATGGAGGTACTTCGGACATTTGAAGGTCAACTCAATTTTTTTTAATGGCTCGGTATTTTTTTTCTCTCTGTATCATGAACGAGGAGCTTAAAACGAGTTCAACGACATATAACTTAAGGTCATTGAAGGTTGCCGTTGACTGCAGGAAAGTACAGAAAGGCGACAATACTTACAGTTTCGGGAGTAAATTAAATTACTACGTTTATCGTAAGTGTTCGAAATGACGACCATCAGTATCAATGCAGCATTGGATTCTTTTTTCGATTGATTGACTTGCAAGTTTTACAGCGTCAGAACTTATTGATGCACAGGCTGTAATAATTCTTCGTTGCATGTCGTCAAGTGTAGTTGGTACTTCTTTGTACACTTTATCTTTCAATGGTCCCCATAGAAAGAAGTCTAAAGGTGCTAGGTCTGGGGAACGTCTAGGGGGGTTTTTGCCCTTACAGAATTTTGTTGGCATTCGCCATACATAAGAAGCATATCGACTTGCTCTTCGAACGGATACATTGTACTCGATTGACCGATTTATCGATACTAATCTTATCATGTTTATCTTAACCTGCAAACTTGTTAAAGTGTCCTTGAAACAGTCTTTATTTTCAGTGAAGTAAACTGTAAGTATTATTGCCTTTCTGTACTTTCTATGACCTTCAATGACCTTATGTTATAGGTCGTTGAACTCGTTTAAGCTCCTCTTTCATGATACAGAAAAAAAAACACACCGATCCATTAAAAAAAATGGATTTGACCTTCAAATGTCCGAAGTACCTTCACCTGCAAAAAAAACTATTATCGCTATCGGATGGCCCCTTTCGTACTGTGCAATTTCATTTCAGCAAATATTTCTGTGAACCTTATAGTTTCGAAGATATCCAAGGTGCTAATAGTTATTGATCCACCCTGTATAGTATCATATCGTCGACGAGGTCAAAGTCACGGTCTTACGTTACTGGAAACTGTAATGCTGGCAGCCGCGATCAGATGCGTCAGTTAGCGTGGCAAATTTCGGTCCTAGCGCCGCACTAGTTGTCGCTGCGGTTTTGAAACCCGGACGTACATAACCTCAATACGGCGAACAACGGAGAGAGCGGTTGAAAACGTGTGTCGCTGAACCGCTGATAACTGTTTTTTTCCGCGTTTTGGACACAGTACGTTTTCGATCAATGAAAGCATATTCTTTTTAAATGGTGAAGTGATGCGCCGTACGGAATTGTCAATCCGGCAGCAAAAGTGAAGCAAAGTGGTCGATGTATGACGTACCAAGAGACACAGTGATGTGGAAAAAGTGGGAAGAGGCTATTGAGGGAATTGGTAAGCCGAAATGGACAGACATTGTGGGTGAAAAACATTTCGATGACAACGATATTTCTCGAGAAAGGGTCAAGCTCGATGCAAATGGGCAGATAATTGCACAGGTTAGGTACCAGAAAAAAATTCGCATGTGGATTCAAGAGTTCCAACGCAATTTTTTTTTGTAGGCCATATACAAACTTCCAACACTGAAAGACCTTTTTTGCATTTGTATTTTTATTAACATGCATATAAAACACGGGAATGAGTGATGGAAGAAAAAAAATTGTGACAAGTAGCTCTGAAAGTTCACATGCAATGTGACAGCTTCAAAATCGTATGCATATGCTTATCACACTCGCTTGGATTAAGAAAGTATGTTTGATTACGATTAGGATCATATTTTTTGTATTGTATTAATCGAAGCTGATAGGACTAACGCCGTTTCCTGCCCCTTCTAAAAGTGTTTCGAACTCATAATAAATATCCGTGTAACGAACATGAAGGTGGGACAGAGATAGAGAGATAGAAGCATGGCCAACTAGTGCTGTCGCTGTCTGACGCCCCCCCCCCCCCGACCGCGCCGCGGGTATTACGATCGGAACGAACCTAGTGGCGACTAGTGAACTACCAACTCTCTTAAATAAGCTACCTACCCCTTCCACTGGAGTTTCCAGACCTGTATGTAAGACCGTGGTCAAAGTGATCAGATGAGGTTCCAACCTCACAACATATCAGTCGCGAGAGTATATTACTTTGAACGACTTTATTCGTTATTTTCAAAATCTTCACATGAGCATTTTTAGATGAAGACTATTTCAAAAGAAAAAAGTGAGCCCGAGTAGAAATTCAATTATATTTGCAGACTGAAGTACTACATACTAGTTTTTGTACTCCGATAAATTACGTACGAGAACAAAGAATTAATTTTTCAATATAAAAATCTAGGCATCTACGTGCAGTCACTGGAAAAATTATAATGCTTCATCATACTGTATTCGTACTAATCAGCGTATCACTTAATCTTAAATTGTATTAAAACACTGACAATTAAGGTTCGTTAGGTTAGTCATTTGTCCTACAATCGGATTCGATATTTTATATGCAATACGTACGAAACAGATATAGCCTATTACCTTCGAAAGACCGCAGCGCCACCCATAGCATCCGCAATTTTGGGGGCGCGTTGAAATTCCGAGTTTAGACTCCTGTTTCTGGTCTCCATGGTGGTCTCCATTGTACCAACTTCACCGATATGAAAAATACTAATAGGCTATCGGACAACTGTTCAGAAAGTATTTAAAATTAACCATAATGGATATATATAGCTATGAAAAACGTTATTTTATATAAACAACGCTTTTTATATACGTAAAGCTATGCCGAAATGTAATTTTTTTTGTCGGGCAAACGTTACTCCTTGTCATCTCAAAACGCGTGACGTCATATGTGTGTAAACAAACGACAAGCCAACCCCGAAATCAAGTACAAGGTGTTATTTTTTACGTTTTTGTGAAGTTTCGGGTTCCTCGTTAAATGCTGATTTCATGTCGAAAACGTAAACAAACAAGAAAAATACGCGCATGGAAACGTTTGTTTGCACACGAGTGACGTCATACACTGTGATTGGTGTTTCGTTTGAGGTGAAGAACAGATTAAAAATATTTAAATGATCCGATTGTATTTATTGATTTAAAAATGTAAACCATTGTTCAACAAAAATATTGATTGAATGATCGTTTTAATGATATAAACATTCATTCAAACTACATTAAAAATTTTTTTTCCATTACTGTCCGATTGCCTATTGTATGACGAGTTATGCAAGTGCTTCAATCAATATGTGACCGCGGAGCCCTACAAATTAATAATAAAGTAATAAAAAGAAAATTCAACCGTTTTTGCTTTTTTTTTCAAATGAAATAAGATTCGTTTATTGTCGCAAGACTCGGTCTAAAATTAATTTGCAATTAACCATTGATTCGGTCATCGCAGCTCGGCTGTGGATTTCAAATGTCTGTCGAAACATCGACTACTTTTCAACGTTAAAAAAAACATTTATCGTCTCGGTTAATGAAATATAGATGTTTCGTGAGTTTTGTAAAGTACGATTAGATCGGTTTGATATTACGTATGAGAAGAATTTGATATGTATAAACGGCTTTTAATTTTTTCACGGGTGAACTGTCAGTTGGGGCCTGTCGGTTCAATGCACGTGGACTAGCACAACATAGTATGTGGTGTCACTTCGCGGGGCTACCGTGGGGCGTCGCTGCATCGACCCCCTCGGGCCGTAAAATAAACGACGTCCCGCCTCGGCAAAATAGCTGAGAGTTGATTGTATAAATAAGCTGTAGTTGAAAATTAGCCGAGTGGAACAGAATAGCAGAAGCTGCCGAAGAACTAGAAGGTACTTCCAGTATCTCCGGGATGCTGCAATGGCAAAAAATGATTCAAATTGGGCGCCGGTGCGCGGTCATCCTGAGACGGCACTTTTTGTAACTAGACTTCCGTCTAATTCGCTTAGCATCGTATGCTCCGGCCTGTGTATCTTAGCCGTTTGCTTTCTCTGCCATCACTGCTCACGAGTTCAGCCCCGTACTCCAGGCTGAATGCGCGCGTTTCATTCGGTATGGCAGACTTATCGTACTATGCGCGCGTAAATGTAATTACGAGGCCCCGGCGGCGCTGCTCCCACGACTCTTTTCAAGTCATTAACACGGCGGGCTTTGGCTCTCTAACAGGGATGTCATTAATTTCGAAGCGTTCCCGCGAGAGTCGAGAAAAGAAAAATGCCAAAGGAGAGCCCGAGCGAGAGAGAGAGAGGCAACGTTGTCTCTCCATGCTTCCTCTTGGTTTTTTGCGTCCACTCGTCTCACACGCGACACGCGTGTGCGCTTCGCAAATGAGAATCCGGCAAAGTGTTTTTGTTCCTTCGCACACTTTGGCAAAGCAGTGAAGCGTGCTTATAGCCCTTCGCGAGCATCGCCGTCGTCGATGTGTCCCCGTACGCTAGGCATCTATATATTTGAGTCTATCGTTGTGCAAATTTCGTTAGCCAACGGACTTAGGCATTCTCGACTTGCAAGGAAGACGCGAGGTCCCGAGCTTTGCACAGGGCTGCAATTTCCGGCTCGGAGAGTCGTCCGTGTCGTACGAAAAAGGTGATGACATCATCGAGTGCCACGACCGCTTGAGTCGGTGTTATAACGTCTTTATCCTGCGAGTCACTTTGTTCCTCGTGTTCCCCGAGCTGAGTGACGTCCTCGAAGAATATTTCCTCGTCGTTGATCCAGCGTTCGACTTCTGCTTCCGTCAGGTCCTCCTCGCCGGTGATCTTGCGCAACAAACCCCGTATAACATTGGCCTCCGATGGCTCCTCGACGAGGGCAAGGGGATCAAGTTCGAGGGCCACCAAGGGAGTTAGTAGATTGTTCCAGCTGTCGACGATGGCCTTCGTTGGAACGTACCGCCAGGCTTCATCCAGCCGAAACAACATGTCCTTCATGCCAAATCTTTGTACGTGCTCGATAGGATCGTGTCCCTTGTCCTGTGCGCAAGAGGCCGATTCCAGCAGTCCACGCCTGTACCGTGTCTTGAGGTCCTCGATTACGTCCGCCTTGAGCCTTGTGACACTCAAGTTTTCCCCCGTAGGTACGAGCATCGTTTCTATTCCACCCATCGCCAAATCGGGCGAAATCGGATCCGTCCCGTCCATGAGTAGAAGCGCCCTCTGTGGCATTTTTCTAGATGCGAGAAACAGCGAAACCTTCGGGGCGAATTCCCTCACGAACCAATCGCCGAATATACGCGTATCTATCGATGCCTTCTCCTCGTGAGCGTAAAACACGGGAATCGCGAGATTCTGGAGATTCTTCAGGCCACGCGGTTGCGCCGATTTACCGATCACCAAGAGACGCAGTTTGAAGGTCGCGTCCGCGTTCGAACAAGCCATTACCGACACCCGCTCCGACCTCGTTCCTCGCCCGCAGCCTCCCCCGTCGCTGCTCCCCTTCAAAGGCAATACTTTCCAATTCAGGGTCGTTACCGCGACATTGAACACTTGGCTCGACCTCAAATTCATCTCGGTCTTCAGCTGCATCGATAATTTCGCCTCGTAAGTGATCGCCGATTTATGCCCGCTCTCCGATACTCCACGATTTAAGACGTAACGATGTCTCCAACGATTCAGCCAACCGTCCGAGGCGGTGAAACTCCTGTCCCCGTCCAGCTCTTCGTTTAATTCCTTCGCCTTGCCTACTCGGAAAAAAATTAACAACGACACTTATCTCTACATACAATGAAAGTGACAAAGGTTCTTTGACTCTATTTTTTATTTCACAAAATCCATTTGCCGATCATTTGTGTTCACTTTAAAAAAGTGGGAAAATCATATTTTGGAGGAAGTAATGATAGGTGCACAGAGAGAAATGTATAGTAACCTCGAGCATATTTCAACCGTATTTTATATTACCCTGAGGGAACAATAATATTTTATAGTCATGGTTACTGCCAAAAATATAGTACTGCTTATGATATTTTAGCAGTTGTGTTAACTATGATCATATGTTGACCGCAACCAACAATTTGTCAAGCAAACGTTGTTTGTCAATGCTATATAATGTAGTAGGTTTTCATAAAATAGATGATTTCTTACACTATCAAACAATAGTGGTGTTAACCATATTGAATGGTATGTCTACTAAAAGTATATGATATTTCATAAATTCAAAAATGTTCAATTGAGAGTACTACCTGAATGATTCTTTATCATGATTTGTTATTCCCTGACCTCCTGAAATGATTCCTATCAAAGGAAATATTTCACCTACATGGAGATTCTAACCTACGACCGATCTATCAATATTCAGGCACGCTGCCACTATGCTACCGGGTACTTATGGTATTTCGATCGTAGATTTGGCATAACGAATAAAAGTAATTCCAGTTGCATTTCCGAATAGCTGCTACCTCTGATATAGGTGGAATTTTGCACAGATTGCTTTTTTCATAATATATGTCACTGCTTGCATGGATTTTTGGCGCGGCCCAATAGTTTTCGAAATATCGGATTCTAAAAACTGATAAATGAATGCGCTAATATATCTACATCGATCATAGCGTGCCACCGCTGTCTCTACTTTATTCACAAATGATTTACGTCTTCACTATACGAGTACCATAACGTTGTTCGTATAGTCACTTTTCGTAAGATCTTGTTACAGTTTATACTCAACATGTGTTGGTGTCAACCATATAAATAGTGCAAACTTGCACTGACAAAAATGTCCATAGTATTTATAATATCAAAAAAACGCCCATGGTAAAAGTGGGCATCGTAAAATTCATATAGCTTATTGCTACCGCAATCATAACATGGTTAACACAACTATAAGCGTCTATCTAATCATGCCGTTTTGGTAGTGTGTTTTTTATTATCTAGTATCCCCGACATAACTATTAACTACTGTGAAAGACTTTACAATATCGATATAGTTAATTCAGTTAATATTTTTACAATGATTAGTAGTTTTTTCCGGGATAATAGTTGAGCACGCCACTAAAGTTGCATGTTTAGATATATTTTTCGGTTATAGTTGTGTTAACGATATTATGATTACGGTGTCAATAAACTATAGAGGATTTTACTATCCTCTCTTCTGAGGAGGGCGTCTTTCATAAATACCATGTACTTTGCTCTCAGTGCAGCATTAGTATTTGTGCGCCGATTTTGTGATACAGCCGAATTAATCATATCGATATTGTAAAGTCTTTTACAATAGTCTATAGTAATTTCGGAGATACTAGATAGTCAAACACGCCACCAAAGTCGCATGTTTACCTATACTTTCCGCTTATAGTTGTGTTAACCATATTATGATTGCGTTGACAATAAACTATTAGGGAATTTGACTATACTCTCTTTTACCATGCGCGTTTGTTGTAAATACCATGCACTTTTCTCTCAGTGTGTGTTTGGACGCTTATAACTCTAGTGCTACTAAATCGGTTTCGATTATTATTCCACAGAATCATAACTTAGAGTGATGGAATATGATTTAGGTCATTGGACATTCTGCAACGTAATGAATTACAATTACAAGTAACAAGCATACTAACGAACATACGTAACGTCAACACTAAACAAACAAATTAAGAAATTAACGGAAGAATGTGTGTAATTACCGCATTTTCATAAATTGTCTTCACAGATAAGTATTTTCATCAAACAAAAAATCAAACGAAAAGGCACATAACTACAAACGTAACAACTAAATGAGCAAATGGTCACGAATTTACGTATAATGAGGCGTGCGTAATGATAGAAGGGACGATAGAGGGTGGGAAGGAGAAGGAGAGGAGAAAGAGAGAGAGAGAGTGTGTGTCAGAAACCCACACGGAGATGTAGTGTGGACCCTTTTCGGTATCTTGTGTAAAATTTTCCATGACGTCGACGAATATCGAAATTAATGTTAAATTGAAGCATGTTTTTGCCACCTTATAGGATTTTAACACAAGCGAAGTGGAAGGCATATATAAACATATTTTTTGAGACGATTTTTATCATTTTAATCTCCAAGAATGCTATTAATGATTTTGTGATTTCCAATTCAGCTTCGACAGGCCTGAAATGGTTTATTTTTAATTCGTGCTGACTTTAACGGAATTTGTTTTTTACTCGAAACAACCTTTTTTGTTCGATTCAGCACAAATGAGAAATAAACCGTTTCAGTCATGTCGAAGCCGAATTGGAAATCACAAAATCATTAATAGCATTATTGGACATTAAAATGATAAAAATTGTTTAAAAAAGATATCATTAATTCGAAAAAAAAGAAGGAAAAATGGGCCCACGATGTGACTAGTCTTAAAAATCATAAATTCAGTCACGTTATTTCAGAGAATTTTTTGAAAAACTCGAAAAAAGGCAATCATCTTTAATAAAAAAAATACTTTGCACTTTAGAAGCAAAAAAAAAACGTTGACATTGATCATTTTTTCATATTTTTTAACGCAAGTATGCTCCAAAATCAAATATATAGTCAAATCAAAAGAAATATATAGTGCTATTTGTCGATATCTCAATTAGTTCAGGAGTTATCAGGGTTTAAAGTTTCCAGACCTTCTCAAATCAACATTTTTTGGAAAATTATAACTCCTGAAAGAGAAGAGATAAAAATGGGTATGCCTTCCACAGGGTACAATTGTACAAAAACAACCAAGAAAACCAAAAGTGGTCGGGGTCACGGGCTAGCTGAAATGGAGTGGAGTATTCCGCACACACACGCACGCACGCGCGCACGCGCGCGCGCGCGCGCGCACACACGCACACACACACACGACTGTTTCAAAATAAATCGATAACTTTTTTAGCTTGACACAATCTTAAACAATATTTGGATATAAAAAAATAATCCTCGCGAAAGGGGGGGGGCGGTCCTTCAAGATTTAGAGGTGCCTCATCGGACTTTTGTCTTTTTTATTTCGTTAATACGTAAATAACGAATTTGCATGAATGAACTATTACTTGTGTTGTCTTGAACTATTTGGAACAAATATTGCTTTTGTTCCTCATTTTTAGTTAACAAATTATTATATTTCTCGACAAGGGCAACTCCACGTTCAGCTCAATCATTTATTACTTTCTCATTTGTAAGAAAGTCCTTAAGGACGTTTGAAAGCTTTCAATAGATTCCCATTGTTTGAGAGGCTCATCCAAAAAATCATGGCGCCATTCACATTGTAGAAATAAGCGTCTCGACTTTTGAGTGATGCAATGACTGATGTCAATTTCGGGCAGTGTTTGACGCTATCACTCAGGGAAATGCGCTTTTGATTTTTCGATGTACTCTCACGTGTCCTTAAGTCTATTAACATCTTTCGTTTTACATCTATAGAAACCATGGAATCGAAAAATGCGCTTTCATGAGTAAATATTTGTTTCTAAACATCGGATGGCATTAATAGAATTATGTTTTAAATGAAAATCATTCAAAAAAATCATTTTATGGGGATTCTTGTTTGGGTTTGCATTTATCGCCGTATATATCGACCGATAATTGTTGTCGCGATAACCAAGACCCTTTTTTTAATAGTATATTCAGTATTTGTACATAAGTTTAGAATATATTCATCATTTTAGAACAAGAAAAATGTATGTTCCATTCATGCAAATTCGTTATTTACGTATTAACGAAATAAAAAAGACAAAAGTCCGCTGAGGCACCTCTAAATCTTGAAGGACCGGCCCCCCCTTCCGCGAGGATTATTTTTTTATGTCCAAGTATAGTTTAAGATTGTGTCAAGCTAAAAAAAATTAGCGATTCATTTTGAAACAGTCTAATTGATAGAACCTCCCATCCTAGCTCTCGGAGCTTCTAGCACGTCGTTAAAAACGTGCGCGGCCTGTCGTTGTCTTGATGGAACACAACACCCTTCCGATTGGCCAATTCTGGCCGCTTCTGGTCGATCGCTTGCTTCAATCTGTACGGTTGTTGGCAGTAAACGTCTGAATTGAGTGTTTGGCCCGGTGGAAGCATCTCATAGTGGATGATTCCCTTCCAATCCCACCGAACACACAGCAAAACCTTCTTGGCCGTCAATCCGGGCTTGGCGATCGTTTGGGCCGGCTCACCGCGATTGGACCACGGTCTTTTTCGGCTGTTGTTCTCGTATGTGACCCATTTTTCATCACCAGTCTCCATCCGCTTTAAAAATGGGTCGATTTCGTTGGGTTTCAGCAAAGAATCGCAAGCATCAATTCGGTCCAAAAGATACTTTTGCGTCAATTCGTGACACCGATGCATCGAGCTTCTTCTTGAGACCAGCGTTATGCAAATGGTTCCAAACGGTTTTCTGGCTAATCGTCAGTTCCAGGGCAATGGTGGAATAAGTGCTCATATGCCGGCCCGACTCGACGACTTCCATGATTTTATCGACACTTTCGACGTTCGACCCAGGGAGACTAGAGGTAAGGAGTGGACACACAGTGCTTACGAAACGTCCGCAAAAACGCAGCAAATAAGGAGGCGCCGCGATCGTATGTGTCCGATCGATTGGCTCCGCCTACTAGCCTCGTGCTCTTGGCGTGCTCTCGGTTGCTGTTGACAGCACAGTCATGGTGGGGGCCTAACTGTTGCATCTCCCTCTCTAATTTCGCTGTCCTTCTCATTGTTGCAGACTCATAATAGCAACTAACAATTAATGAAATTAAGCGGTGATCCAACCAAATAAACCAACTAAGCGAATAAAAACAGAACACAAATGTAGCCTTGACTGTCGTGGATTGGAAATATGTTTCGGAAAAGGGCATTCAGTTGATTAATTTTTTTCACCGATACGAATGAAAGTTTGAAATGAATTGCCCTATGCAAACAATAATACTCTTTATGTGGCTTGTAAATGCAACTGCACTGGAGAAAAAAAGATACTTGTCCAAAAATTGCAGTTGTGTTTGCAAGAAAAATAACTTATAAACTACGCTCCATTTTCTGCTTATTACTCCAGGGAGAATGAAGCGTACTCGTGAATGTCTCGGCCAATTTTTGTCACACGATATTTAAAAAAAAGCTTCACACAGGATGGGAGGGAGTTTACTAGAAGTTAGTCACCCGAAAAAACACCTATGAATATTGACTTTAGACGAAAAAGTCAGAGACAACATTTCAACGGTTTATCCATATCTATATTTTGATATTTAGATCTTTCAAGTGGAGGTATCGAAAGAATTTTAACATCACCTCCACTTTTCAAAAGGACACCCCTTTTTTATTGACAACAAATGGAAAGTACAAAAAACAGAAACAATGACCTACGATATCATGCCCTTGCGATGACCTTGAGATACCACAAAATTTACAAAACGGCCTTTAGCTTTATCTCGTTCTATTTCTATCTATCTATTTAGCTCTGCGGTAATTAAAGCGCGGCTAGCAAAAAAGGCGGTGGTTTCAGACGTAAATGATGATTTTATTGGGCGACATGTTCATAAATTTGTTTGGGTTTTTGAACATGCCATGCAACACAAACATCAAAACGTCATGAACGAACATACAGACGTAGGTGGCAATAACTTTTGAAACGTGTACGCATTCTTGAACGATCAATAAAACATGTGGAAAACATTTCAGAAAGAAAACTTGAACAGTTTACAGTTTATTTCATCCTAAAAATTACCTCCAAAACAGCGCTCTAGACAACAATACCGTCCTAATTAACGCGAAATAAATCAGCAACGTCGAAAATCGTGGTAAATAATAATACTCAGGGTGGCAATGGTGTCGCGAAGCTAAACATAGTCGCCCTGTTTATGACCTAAATATTCGCCCGAGGAGCTTCATTGAAAAAGGTGTGTACTCAAGCTTTCTATAATCCGAAAGAAATCGAAAACTTCAATAATTTTCCGATACACTGAGAAAAACAATTTTGTTTGAAAAAAATTCCACTGTATTTTCTGTGTTTCTAGAAATTTCTAGAAACTTGTCATTTCTAAACAAAGCTCTCAAATTAATATCAAGTGATTATTACTAATGAAGAGAATAAGAACAAATAATATTCCTTTTGAATTATCCTAAGTAGTTTGCGATTTTTGCATTTTTGCATCTTTTAGCGGACTGCCTAAGCAGACTTTTAGTCTGCATTTTTTAGCAAACATTAGTGGGGGTAAAAATGTCGAATGACCAAATATAGAATGACAAAGATTTCGAAACGGCAGAATTATGAACTCTGCAAATAAGGAAGGTTAAATTATTCGAAATTTTATCTTTCGACTGATAAAAAAATCCAATGACTATAAATCGAACCATTATTTATTGGAGAGCTAATTTATTCGAAAACGAATATTCAGATTGTGTGCAATGCGGAACATAAAAATACAGAATCGAAAAATGTAGAACACCCATATCTCCGAAACAGAAAATAGCGAGTGCCTAATATGCGTAATACCGTCTATGGCGAAAAGCAATACATCGAAACGCAAAATGTCGATGGCCCGAAATGTCAAACGCTGGAAGGTCGAACGGCCAAAATGGCGAACGTGGTGGGGCCCGTCACGTGGGATGGCTGCCTTACAATATTTTAGCCAACTGACCGACAGCGCCATCTCGCAGCTTCACTCTGATGCGCAAGTAACGTATTGCTCGATTCGCCATCTGGGCCGTTCTACATTTTGGCCCTCCGCGATTTCAACCACTTGACTTTTTGGCCGTTCGCTTCAATGATTTTCTGCATTGTGAACCATCGCCATTTTTTTAATTCGGAGAATCGTCGTCTCGAATTATTTGGTGTTATGCATACAGGCCAATCGATATTATGTTATTCGATATTTTATTAAATCTGATTTTTGTTTTTCGCTATATATCAACTTCCGAGATGTTCATATTCGTAATTGTTATTTTCGACTTCACAGACTCTAGTAAGGTTGATCTATCTATATTCGAACATTCGTCATTTTCGAATTCGACATTTTGGCCCATCTGCATATCGATCGTTCGATATTTTTCCCCCCACCCGTAATGTGATTACCTCGACGAAATATGCCACTAGGATGATCAGAAAAGAGGTTATGTACTTCCAGGAATAAATTCAGCTCGACGGTAGCGTTTTGGCCTGGCCCTGTAACAACCTTAAGGTCTTAGGCCACAGTAACGGGTATAACATTATGTACGAATTTAACAAAAAAATTTCGTATGAAAAAGTGATTAACGCATAAAATTAATTACACATCTATCTAGTCTGAATATCAAGCTCTTAGAAAATATATATATTTTTTTTCGATGTACAAAATGGTCGATAACTAATATTTTCTTTCATCTTTTTTTAGGCGCTCCGCGGCGTGACATTTAGCATCCACAATTTTTGGCCTAGAACAAAAAACAAAAATTCTCGTAAATCTACATTAGAACACCTGGAGAAGTACGTATGGAATTTAAAAAATATTGTTTTATTCAAGAGCCGCAGGTATTTGAACTTAAGAAATCAATTTTCAGTGAAGAATTTCGTTATAACTGCCCATAAACTGAAAAGTTTTCGATTAATCAGAAATTCCGTACGTACGTCTCTGCGAAATGCAATTAGGATCGTAACTTTTAAATTTGAAGTAAATCGAGTGAAAATTGTTGAAGTTATCTGTCGGGCCAATTGGAACAAAGCTGTTTTGAGAAGTTTCGAGTAGTCGGCCATTTTGTACATCGAAAAAACATATATACTTTTTCTACCAGCTTGATATTCATACTCAATAGATGTGTAATTAATTCTATGAGTGAATCACTTTTTCATACGAAAGAAAATTGTTAAATTCGCACATGATTTTATACCCCTTGCTGTGGCCTAAGACCTTAACGCGTGGTTCGACACGCAATTCATCACGATTCCCGTTTCCCGCTACTCACGGAGTCGCGGAGTAGCAAAGCGTGCAAACCTAACCTTAAATATCCGAAAAAAATGAGTGCACGGGGTATGGGCTTCGGTCGTGGTACGAATATAACAACGAGAATAAAGATAACGACAGTGATCTTGCCTTTCAAGTTGGTGCTGGAAGGCGTGACACCCTCGGCCTTTTGCTCCTTGTACCACGAGTAAACGGCCTCGTCGACGTTCGGATTCGCGCCCAATCTGAGCCTCCTACGGTTGTCACCGTCGTTGGATTTCTCGAACTCGTTCCTCTGCGACTTCCATCTTCTTACAGTCGCCGGCGATAGGCCAAGTTCACGAGCGATGACCTTGGCCGATTCGCCGCTTTCCAAACGTCTTAGGTGCATCAATTTCTCACGCACCGGAAAATGGACGCAGCGTCTCTTACTTTCGGCCTCGTTCGGGCTATCGCAGCCATTTTCGTTCCACGCGTTCACACTTACGCGCAGTGGCGATTGTGCGGACATTATTTTTCACGCTCGTTCTTCCCGACGCGACGTCGTAATCGTACAAGTGTGCGTCACTCGTAAGTGCGAGCGGGGCGAATACACGGATGTATCATCGGTAAAAATGTGTTTTGCGTGCTGTTGCCAACGGGAACATTGATCGATAGTGCGCGCCTTGTGTGCTCGGAAAAGCCGCGAGGTCCCGCGCTTATCTCGACGAACGCGCAGTTAACGGGAGTACGGCGCAAATGCATCGGCCAAATTGTTGAGGTTAGGTCGAGCGAAACTTCGATCGGAGAAAGGAACTACTTTTCCGCGCGGCGTGGCTCCTTCGATGCGTGCCGCGTCGCCCGGTGGTGGGAGCTGGGGCACCTGCTATAGCCTGCGGCGCACGGAGCAGCGGTGGGGATGAAGCGCGGGAGGGAGAAGACCGAATAGGGAAGAGAAGTAAACCGTCGACACGGGGGAACAGCGGTTGCGCGTGGATATTGGGGAACGCACACAAGGAGAGAATATTTTCGTCGTACTACAGCGTGCGATGGCTGTGCGATCGTTTTGCCAACCGAAGTAGATTGTTGGATCGTTTTGCTATCCGCTGTTATCGTAGTGCCGAACGAATGGAAAAGTCGACCAGCGGAGAGAGCGGTGTTGCGAGAAAAATGCCGTTAACATTTGACAAAGGAATTTTAATTCAACCGACGAGAATGTCCGAAACAACTAATCCCAAAAAAAATTGGGAGGAGAATATGAAATTGAAAAAAATGCAAGAAAAATAGCGAAAAAATCGGAAGTTGAGGGGGATTGCGATAAATTACGCAGTCGAAAATCCTAATGAATATTGATTCTATACGGAAATTCGTAAAGAAAAAACAAATTTAACCTCGTCAAGATTCATATTTTGGTTAGCCGGTTTTTATTAGAAGACTCCAGATTGATTCAAGGTCAATTCTACACTTTTGAAAGGGTATCCCTATTTTTAATCCCCCCCCCCATTTTACTTCTTTTTTCACAACAAAAAGTTTACAAACAAGTCTTCGATGACCTTGGGATGACCTTGACAGTCTGGGAGGAAAAAAGGATACTACGGAAATTAGGTTGCGACAGGTCATGAGCGTGGTATTTCCGGATGAAAATGAAATTTTCTTACATGGCGTTCGGAATGTTCTGTCATTAACCGGCGATCTTTTTTGGATGCGTGTACCCTCGTAACGACTTCTCGACTGGCTAATTTCTAGTGACTCACCCTGCACATTTGTACAGACGGATCGAGAGTAACATTTCGTTCCCTGAAACATATCAAAATTGACGGAGAGAATTAAATCACCCCGCGGTAAAGTTGATGAATAACCATCCGTCGTTTTTTTTTTACAACGTGAATTTCGAGACGCCGGTCAAGCAAGAGAATCATTAAGGCCTTAGGCCACAGTAACGGGTATAAAATCATGTGCGAATTTAGCAATTTTTTTTTTCGTGGCAAAAAGTGATTCACACGTAAAATTAATTACACATCTATTTAGCATGAATATCAAGCTGTTAGAAATTTTTTTTTCCAATGCACAAAATGACCGACTACTCGCAACTTCTCGAAACAGTTTTTTTCCAATTGGGGTGACAAATAACTTCAACAATTTTCACTCGATTTACGTCAAATTTAAAAGTTATGGTCCTACACTGTTGTGAGAGAAAAGTGCATGGCATCGACAACAAACGCGCATGGTAAAAGAGAGTATAGTAAAATCCTCGATAGTTTATTGGCACCGTAATCATAATATCGTTAAAACAACTGTGAGCGAAAAATATATCTAAACATGCAACGTTGGTGGCGTGCTCGACTATCTATTATCCCGGAAAAACTACTAACTATTGTAATAATATTAACTGAATTAACTATACCGATATTGTAAAGTCTTTCACAGTAGTTAGTAGTTACTTCAGGGATACTCGATAAAAAAACACACTACCAAAACGGCACGATTAGATAGACGCTTATAGTTGTGTTAACCATATTATGATTGCGGTAACAATAGGCTATATGAATTTTACTATGCCCACTTTTACCATGTGCGTTTTTTTTATATTATAAATACTATGGACATTTTTGTCAGTGCAAGTTTGCACTATTCATATGGTTGACGTTAACACATGTTGAGTATAAACTGTTACAAGATCTTACGAAAAGTGACTATACGAACAACATTATGGTAATCGTATAGTGAAGACGTAAATCATTTGTCAATAAAGTAGAGACAGCGGTGGCACGCTATGATCGATGTAGATATTTTAGCGCATCCATTTGTCAGTTTTTAGAATCCGATATTTCGAAAACTATTGGGCCGCGCCAAAAATCCATTTAAGCAGTGACATATATTATGAAAAAAGTAATCTGTGCAAAATTCTTCTATCCGTTATGCCAAATCTACGATCGAAATATTTTGAGAGAAAACATTGCGTCGAGGCAAAGACATTTTTGTAAAAATGTTGCGAGTTTCAAATATTATATTATGAATATGAAAAAATTCACAAAATGAGTTGTGAATTTCCTCAAGTTGAAGAAAATTAAAATCGAATTCACGACAATTATATTAAAATTTACACCACAAGTGAGTTCTTACGTATTTTGAGAGAAAACATTGTGTTGAGGCAGCGAAATTTTTGCACAAACAGTAGTGAGTAATATTTCGTATTTACAAAGTAATATTTGAAACTCACAACTTTTTTTGCACAAATTTCTTTGTCCCGGCGCAACGTTTTCTCTCAAAATACGCAAGAACTCACTTTCGGTGTAAATTTCAATCTAATCATTGTGAATTTGATTTTAATTTGTCTTAAATACGAAAAAATTCTCAATTTATTTTGTGAATTTTTTCGTATTTACAATTTTTTGTGAATACATTTGCATTCACAGATTTTGATGTGAAGTTTTTTTAAATCACAAGATTTTTTTTACATATTCACATTTTGTTGTGAATATTCACAATTTTTTCTGTGAATTTATTTGTATGTTCAGAATATTTGTGAAGACAATTGTATTTGTATTCATGCATGTGAATACAATAAGTTAAGTATGAATAAATTTGTATTTATGTTCACATGAAAATCACGATGTGAATAAATTCCTATTCGTATTTATAAATAGCATTACGCCCAGCTCTGGTTAGCTACGTAAATCTGATTATCTTGAAGAATGTGACGGATTCCCTCTGTTATATACATTTTTGTAGTGACCGGAAATTGGGTTTTTGCAAGTCGTCTCGGAATTCCTTCACAAAAATACGTAATTTTAATATTTTTTTTCTCTAAAATTAGGTCGATAACCGACCATGAAATTTTACAGAAAGGATTATTAATATATTTAGTGAAGCTGAAAAAAAGTATGAAAATCCTTTGGATTGAAGCCTGGCGATAGGATTACCTTAACGGGCCATAAAATTGAGACCCGAATAATAGGTCGGGTCTCCATATTTTTTGTGATGAGTTAGGAGGGATGACGCCGTTGGGATTTTACACACAATTAATACAGCCTTGATCTGATCAAGTTTCTTTTTTATTGAAAAAATATTGATATACATTGAAGGTATTCTTATTTAAGGGGGTAGGCACCTTTGGGCAAGAAAACTTACGCTATGTTTAATGCCTACTTTTGGCCGTTACACAGCATTTTTTTGAGCTAATTTTAAAAAATTGCGTTAGTACGGCACACTTTCCTAAACGGGTTGCAGCGGATGTTGTCGAGGGCGTGAAACGTAGCGTCGGCGGGATTAATCGGGAAAAAAAACTAACGACGCTTTTTTCTTTCACTAACACTCGTACGCGGGATATGAACCAAGAAAAAGTGAGAAATATTGAAAATCGATGAAATCGTACGCTTAAAAAAAATATTGAATTTTCAGAAAAAGGCTACATTTTGCAATAAAAAAAAACTGCTTCAATTTTGAAAAAAATGTATCGTCATGTTTTGGACCATAAGGTTAGAAAGTTTTATACGAAATTTCGTAAGAATCGGTCGATTAGTTTTGTCGCTACATGTGGTGCCAGTTAAAAAATGCAGTTTAGAAGGCCGTGCCATACCTCCGCCATTTCTAAAAGTCATAAGAAAACCATGTAACAGCCAAAAGTAGTGATAAAATATACCTTAACCCTCAAAAAAGGCGGAAAAAACCTTTTCTTTTAAAAGCAAATCGTGAAAATCGGCGAATTTTTCCGCGCCTTAAGGTACCTCCCCCCTTAAACAAAGCGCCGCCGTTGCTGCGTGGCCAATCGGTGTAGGTGGTTCTGGCAACTACAGTAGTTTGCGATGAAAAAGAAGAAAACGTGCTCTTACATTAGTATAGCGATAAAACTTTCCTATAACCGGATACTTTTATGAAATTTTGAAAATTGCGAAATTGCCAAACTGTAGAAAAAAAGTTTGATTTTCGGTATTAAAAAAGCTTCAATAATTTGTTATTAAAAATGGATAAACATATCTGTCCGAGTTTGAGAGATGAATAAACAGTTCTGTCCGGGTTTGAAGTGAACCGAACGAACAGATTTTGCGATACGCCTTGGACTGTTTCATAAAACATCGTTCCGAGAGAAGAAAAATGCCAAAAAAGGCTAAACCGCATCAGAGCTATTCGCCGTAGTGCCCTAGGAGATTTGACCTCCACCAAAACCGTCACAACTTGGACATTTTTGTTGAATTTTCACGAAATCTCTGTTACAAATTGAACTTAAGACCCTAGGCTATAAAACTAACGAAAATAGGGAAAAAAAATCGTAATATAGAAATCTGAAGCTGCAGCAGAATCCCAAACGGGTTACATTCATTGAAGAAATGTAAATTCTAACGTACGATATGGCACGTAAACTGATCCAAATAATACTCTTTATTCGGCATATTGATTTTTTGTAGTATTCAAAAATATTTTGCCCACGTGATTGGAACAATTAGTTTCCAGTATTCTACAAAAAGTACGGTGTAAGGAGTCACATTTCACTAATAACTTCGTAATATTTTTCGCTATACGCCGAAGATTAATGCTATGCGTATAGTGAAATCTATACACACACGAAGATTCATGCTATACGTATAGTAAAATCCATATGAAAATATAGCGTGTAATAAAGGTTGGTATTTTACAAAGCACGCATTATTTTTACTATACAGCATATAGGACTCGCGCCTATGCGAGAATAGTTTCAAATGTAATACGCACGCGTCATTTTTACTACACGGTGTGAGAATCATTTTTACACTTCTATAACAAGTCTTAGAATTCCGAACTGGCAGTAAGCTGCTATACTTTTCTAGCACTGAACATAGAATTCTGGCAACCAGTGTTAGAATTTGAGGTCGTCTTTTTCTCCGTGTGATAACGGCATAGATTGCGTTTCTGCTACGTATATCGCGTGTGATCAAGGATCGTCATTGCGCAAAACGTAGAAACGCGACGACCGCGTCCTTCCCCGCGTGTCGATTTTGTACTCAATTAGCTCGGAGACACGTAAGAGCGGTAATCATTAAGCGAATGACAGTAAAAAGTTCAGATCCCATGCTCGGGATACACACTCGCTTGGAAGGTTTAGCGAAAGTGACAGGAAAAGATAGCGGCCGGTGCGAGAGGAAAGTGTTCGTTCCGCGGGCAAGTTTCGACGAGGTCCGTAACGAGCGCGAGGAGTGGAGGGGGGGAATAAGGAGGGGCGTGGCGCAGCGGCGAGAGCCGAAACTTCGCGACAGCTCTAGAGGGGAAGCGTTGCTAGGCAACCGGCAACGTCGCAAACCGGCGCCGTTCTCGTAGCTACTGTTGTCTCCGTCTTCCACCGTGAACGACCGAAGCGTTGTTCCGGGTGTGTCCGTTACAGTCGGGGCGCGCGCAGCGGCAACGTGCGCCGCGTCGCCGGCATAGGCGTCAACAAGCCGGCCGGCACGGGAACCTCCGAACCGGCGTTTTCACGTCGTAGTACAACGCCCTTGACAGCGTGCGAAAAGATTCGGCGTACGAAAGAAAAAAAAACAGAAGTTCGTCCTTGGCACAAGTGGACGCGCAGTAAGGAAACTATCCCTCGCATGAATTCCACGAGGAGTCCTAACGATTTTTGTCAAGCGCGCACATTTTACATGCTTCAAGGGTTCGTTAGGTCGTCATGTTTCTTTTTTGAACAATCACACGTGCACGAATCCGAGAAACGCGTGCTTTCCACTCGACTCGGTTATTCGCTTCGTGTATCTCGAGCGCGCGAGTCGCGTTATTAAAAAGCAAAAAGGGAGATGCGAGAGAGACGTTTTCGGTGCGAGAGATCGCTCGAGCGAGCCACGCGCGCTCGAACGAGAGACAAAGCGTCCCCCCTCCACTCACGTGCTCAGACGAAACCGAGCTCGGTCGGTAAAGAAAATCGCGAGCAATTGTTTCCGTAGGACTTTTTACCCGGATACGGGCGAGACGAGCATTTACACTGCTCTTTTTTTCGTGCGATTCATCTTATTTGCGATGACTCGAATGGCCCGTATTGAAATTTTCGTCTTTTGTTTGCCATCCGAAAGATATCGCGAAATCATTCCACGCTAAGACCCGCCCCCACCCCTCATGCATAGGACTCTTTCCTCGGCGTGAATATATCACGAGCGGATAAAGTGACATTCAAATCCGCCGACGTGAAGTCGGTGCGCTGGAACATGTGGAACGAGGGAAAAAGAAATGTAAATTTCCTACAATTTATATGGCGCGTTGCAAGGGATGAGAAGACGAGTTTATGAATTCTTTCCAACCCCCCCCCCCCTCACCCGCCCCGAAATAATTGTCTTTCGCGATCTTTTAGCACGTTCGCGTGAGGCTTCGAGGCGGTCCGGTTAGGAATTTGCGGGCCCTCGCGGAACTGAGAGGGAAGACAAACGGCCGAAAGGACGCGGGAGAGAGAGTGAGAGAGAGAGAGAGAGAGAGAGAGAGAGAGAGAGAGAGAGAGAGAGAGAGAGAGAGAGAGAGAGAGAGAGAGAGAGAGAGAGAGGAAACGAGGCCGCGAGGGACAAAGGATCGCGCAATGTCGAGGGAGCACGGCGGGCGAGACTTGTCGAGCGTGTATATTTTCGTAAAAGAAAAAATGCTAAGTCGCGTCCGTTCGGTAGAGATCAAACGTAAATACGAGAGAAAATTCGAAACGTATCCGCCGATCTCATTTTCAAATCGACCGTTGAAATAGCGACAGAATTGGTTTTTTTTTTTAATCGGCGACGCGAGAAGGAACAGTCTGGTGTATGACAAAGCGTCGGTGTGTGGCGGCGGAGTGGGGCGGTCAAAGCGTTTCGGATCGGCAGGACTCGCCGCTGCGGGTTCGTGGTTCTATCCCCTCCACTGTTGCGTCGCGCGCGCCGGTCCGCGCATGCTCAGAATTTCGCGCTCACTCGACGTCTTCGTCCACTTCGGTCGCCGTTCCCACTCTCACTCACGCGAGACACGGGAAAGCGCACGGTCCGAGGGGACAAAAACTCTCGCACTGCCAGTCGGTACGAAATATCCTACGGAGCTCGTTAGCTTTCAGAAAGACGCGAAACGCGCGACAGGGAGCACACATACGCGCGCAACAGAGATTTCTCCAGTCACGAAGAAAAAAAATTCGTAAATTCGTTCGGATCTTAGCGGACTTTAGGGAGAATATTTATTGCTCAAACAAAGAAAATTCGCGAGATATTCGAGACTCTTCGGAAGATTCAATTCGTTTCCAGCTCCCCCGCGCGCAAGTGTCTGCGAAGGTTTTTTTTTCGTCGCGCTTTGCTGAGATCTTGGCCGGATTTTTCGTGTCGCACGGAGAGTAAGAGACTTATTCTCTCGAATCGAAAGGAGCGCAGAAGCCCGGTAGACGACCGAAAGCAAAGGATTTACAATGGCAGAAGAGAAGAACGAAACGAGCCCGGTGGTCGAGGGCGAGAAGACGCCTCAGGACGCCGGCACACCACCGACAAAAAACCCCGACAATGAGCAGCCCGACAAGGAAATAATAGACGAGAAGACCGCCGCGGCCGATGATAAGGAGAAGAAGATAGAGGAGAACGGTGACAGCGAGAAGCCCAAGGAAAACGGTGAAGAGAAAACGCCAGAAGTTAAGGACATGCGTGCTATCGTACTCAATGGCTTCGGTGGGATCAAGGGTGTAAAGGCGCTCAGAAAACCCGAGCCTCAACTCGCCGAGGGTGAAGTTCTCATCCGGGTAAAAGCATGGTGAGTTATATTTTCTCTCGCTATTGTCAATCTATCTTCCTCTAATCATGTTGCCATAAAAAAAAAAATCCGCCTTATTCTACGCACCAATTTCCACACACAGAACCCCCGCCCCCACTTTTAGCCTCCAATGAAAAGAGATATCCCTTTGCGAAAGTTCGCAATTTCTGTAATCGACACTTCCGGCGTCGATGCTTGAAGAGCGTAAAAATTCTTTGTAAAACGGGACGACAATTTGCCGACACAATCGCGATGATCTCGCGGCTTTTGTACAATATAACGAAGCGCGAATGTTCGAGAAAGTTTTACATTGTCGATTATCGACGAAAGCGCGGCATATTCGCAGGTCAATTTTTCGACATTGTTGCGAGGCTCGTCGTTGAACGGTCTTTAGAGATGATTAACGTTTGGAAAACGCGTTTCCCGAGTATATTTAAGATTTGCAATTCTTTGTGGCGTCGTTCTCTCGCGTCGCTGGCTCTCTCTCTCTCTTTGTCCCTCGATCGCTTCTTCGTACATATCCACGCCTTATCCGTAGTATGCGTGCGCGTGTGAGAGAGTATATCGCGGATATTTTTTTCCCGGAGAGCAACGGCTGACGAGGTTTCGGCAGTCTCGTCGGCCCCGAAAGAGACCCTTCCGCACACACACACACACACACACGCACATGCGCGCTCGGGTACGCACGCACTCGATACAATATACAGTGATAGAGCGCTACAACGTTCACAGCACGGCGAAGAGGCCACGGAGAGAGAGGAAGGAAAGTGCGAGCTACTTTATATCGGCTCGCGGACGAGGAGAGAGGTGCGGCCGGCCGAGCATCCTCCCAACTCCTGCCGGTGTAGGGCACCTCGTACTTTCGGCGCTTCGTGTCGCAAATTTTCGCGCAACCAATCGCAATATTCGCCTACGAAAAAACGTCGTAATCGGAATTTCGAAACGAAAAGATAGAAATTGTATGAAAATTCAAAAAGAAAAAAGGACATGTGAAAAATACAAAAGAAAATACGGAAAGATAAACGTTCGAAATAAAAAAGAAAATACAGACGAAAAGGACACGTTGAAAATGGAGAAAAGAAATTAAAGAAAAATGTGCAAGCTCGCCAGAAAATAAAAACGGAAAAACAGTCGCGAAGAAATTGAATACGAAAGAAAAATCGAATTGCATTTGAAGAGAGAAACTGTTGAGAATGAAATAGGAAGAAAAAGTTTAATAGAATTTAAAACGCAAAAAAGATGTCGAATGGCAATGATAGACAGAAAAGGAAATATTAAATGTACAAGAGAAAATACGGAAGAATATATGTTTGAAATAAAAAAGAAAATGAAGGCGAAAAAGATCAATTGAAAATCGAAAAGAAAGTAAAGAAAATATCAAAACTCGGCAGAAAATCGAAACGGAAAAGCACTCAAAGAGCAATTGACTACGAAAGAAAAATCAAAACGATGCTGAAGTTTGCATCGTTTGAACGCAACGATTAAAAAAAAATTGTTTTTGTTTTTCATTATTTGAATACGTTTTCTCTTTCTTACAACTTGAGGTCGTAAATCTGATAAAAATACGTAAAAACGTTCGAATGATTTTCTAACCTGAATTGGACGAAAATAAATTTGGTCACTGAAACAGAATTAATTTTTATGGCGTTCCAACTATGTGAACTTCGGGATCATAAATCAAATGGTATTTAGAGAGACAAATTATTCAAAATCAAATAGAAAATTAAAAAACAGCGATCAGTCGTTGAAGACGGGGAAAGATCAAAAAGAAAAATCAAATAATCAGCAAAGGAGAGAAATCTTCTCTTAGATAATTGTAATTGAGTACGAAAAAAATGCACATAAATCAAATAATGGAAGAAAAAAGTAGTTACGCGTTTTCCCCGTTCGATTTATCTCACCTCCAACTCTATTAGTTCCTCAATTGAGCAACAATATAATCGAAACTCGGGAAAAAAATCGTAAACGATTATCCAGTCCAAATTTTCCAGCGAAGAAACGCCCGATGAATCTCAACCCGACTATCCAGGGTTGTTACGCATATGGAAAACCGAAAAAACTCGGGGAATTTCGTTCCTCCCGGAATAATCAGGGAAAAGTCAGGGAATTTTGGAAATTTTCTGGAATTTTTTCATAATTTACCTTTCGAAAGAATTACGAAAAATGAAACTGACTTGAGAAAAAAAAACCGAACAGTATAAAAATCAATATTTTTGTATATCTTTAATATTTATATTATTCCTCATTATACACTAAAGAAAGTTATGTCAGTGCCAAACATTGAGGATTTAAAAAACTGAAAACTAATTTACTGTTAAGCTACATTTGTAAATTAAAGTAAATTAAAAATAGTATATTAAATTAAAATTTTAAAAATAGTAAATTAAAATTAAAAAATAGTAAATTAAAGTAAATTAAAAATAGTAAATAGTAATTAAAAAAATAAAAAGTAAAGCTACAAAAATACATTTGTATTCGATCTGTCGATACACAACCACATCATTATCATTGTAGATAAGTATTTATATTTATTTTTTGTTTATTTTCACCCGCGTACACACTTTTGTTTATAATGAAGAACAGGTTCTGTATTTGCTTTTAATGTCTTTTTTTTTTACTTTATAATGTTCAAATTATGTTTCGAATTTCAGTTAAAAAAATTAATATCAATTTTATCAAATTTCCATATATTTGGTCTTGAAAAAATTATGTTATCCAGTTCAACATAATTCTTCAATAGAAAGATCGAGTTGAGAATTTCCTTTTGTTTCTTCAAATCGGTTAAAAATGGTGGTTTTTTTCACAAAAATCAGCCATTGCTATTTTTACGTATATATTTTTCCCGATCAGTTTGTAACGTTTACAAAGACTAATATCTCCCCGACTCAAAACATATACGTTTGATGAAAAGCAAGTGTTCTTTATTTGACCCTAATCTGGCTAGTCTGCAAAATCTCGTACTTGTCATGGCCGATTTTGAAAATATCGATTTATGACAAAATGGCGGACGTTTGAACGTAAATAGTGATTTTTGGGCCAAAAGTTGGTTATTATTTTGCCTATAAAACAAAAACTAAGTAACGGAAAAAAATCGTATGACAAGTACTAGATAATGGTGTATAGAATAACCAGAAAAAACCTCAAGGCAATCGGTTGATTGGTTTTCGAGAAATTATGGGTATCGATTTTTTTTACGACGCTTCAAGGATCATACAATATCCTTGTATATTTTTGATATTTTTTAATGAAGAAAATTAAACATATTTTTGAATGTTTATACTTTTAGATGATTAAAACCGCGATCCGAAATTTCAAATAGTTTTCCTTGAAAAATTCTCAAAAATTACCCTTTCCGGCGCCTAGGTGTATATCTGCCCTTAACAATTTTTTTTCCTATGAAAAAGTTATTTACTCATAAAATGAATTACACATCTGTTTAGTAGGAATATCAAGCTGTTAGAAATGTTTTTTTTCTCGATGCACGATATGGCCGATTACTAGTATTTTCTTTTGTTATCTTTTTTAGGCGCTCCGCGGCGTGACATTTAGCATCCACAATTTTTTACCTAGAACAAAAAAACAAAAATTCTCGTAAATCTACATTAGAATACCTGGAGAAGTACGTATGGAATTTAAAAAATATTGTTTTATTCAAAAGTTGTAGGTATTTGAACTTAAGAAATGAATTTTCAGTGAAAAATTTCGTTATAACTGCTCGTAAAATGAAAAGTTTTCGATTTGTCAGAAATTCCGTACGTACTTCTCTGCGAAATGCAATTAGGAACGTAACTTTTAAATTTGAAGTAAATCGACCGAAAATTGTTGAAGTTATTTGTCACGCCAATTGGAAAAAAGCTGTTTCGAGAAGTTTCGAGTTGTCGGCCATTTTGTGCATCGAAAAAAAAATCCTAACAGCTTGATATTCATACTAAATAGATGTGTAATTAATTTTATGAGTGAATCACTTTTTAATACGAAAAAAAAATTGTTAAATTCGCACATGATTTTATACTCGTTACTGTGGCCTAAGGCCTTAACGACCGACAGACAGTAAATTGCACACACCGCTGTGCAAAAATGGTCCTTCGCGGCGATCACTCGTGCTCGGGAACAAATCATCTGAAATAAAAAAAAACAAACGAATTCAACTTTGGTACCGTATTATCTAGTCTTTAACCGAAAGATTCAACGAAATAATGATTTTTGAAAAAACGGTCGCCTCTCGAAAGTGATCGTCGCAATTTCGGTGAAAAAAAAAACATTTTACTTTCGGTGACATGAAAAAGTGTGCATTGAAAAAAAAATTCTTCGATTAAGGACTGCCTGTTTGATATACAAAAAATGTCTGTGAAATTTGAAGCAGATCGGTTTAGTTGTTTTTGAGATATTTCGGTCGCCGATTGTGAAAAAGTAATTCCGAGAAAAACGCGTTTAAAGTTTCACGTTAGGTATATACGTAAGTTCGCCGGACCTACCTGTAAACGCTCATTGCTCCCCCAATTTTCAACTGATCGACTTGACATTTTGGCAGAGAATATTTTTGGAAGGTTATATTGTAAGAATCCGTCGAAAACGAAAAATCGATTTTTTTCCCCCCAAAATTTCAACTCGGCGTGACCCCTTAATAAATAAATAAAAAAATGTTTAAACCATTCGTCGATTTATTGAAAATTTTGAACATTTTTAAACTTCCGTACCCGAATTATTTTGACGGTGTTTAGATTTTCGGAGTTTTGATCTTTCGGAATAATATTCTTTCGGAGCTTTGGGCGTTCTGATTATTGAAAGTTCGGAATTTCAACCCGGCCTCGAAATGGGCTTTTCGTTTTTGTGACAACTACCGGGCGGGCACACACACAAGCAGCTACAAGCGTGTACTTTCTAGCAATTTTTTTTATTTACCCAATTCTGATCACCATTATTATTATTAAATTATTATTATTATAGTCATGGTCATTGGAAGGTTTCCTCTTTCTCTCGTCTTTGTTGATTCACTCCCTCCGATTTACTTGACGCGCGACGTTTGCCCACGATACTTTGTCTCCGCACAGTGTTTGTTGTTTTCGTTCGTTTCATCCTCTCTTTCTTTCGTTCTCTTTCCCATTACTTTCCTCACCCCTTGCTCCGACCGAGTGAGAGATTACGAGGAACGGAAAAATAAGATACGTCCTTCTCGAGGCGCTCCCAAGGGAACGAATTTCGTCGGTTTTCGTCGAAGCACTGTTTGCGAAACTCTTTCTTGTTTCGTTTCTTCTTCAATTTTTCTCACTCTCGAAGTATTTATTTTCACGTGAATAGATTAATACTCAATTTTGTGTGTGTGTGTTTTTTTTCTCGCAGTTTTTGCAATGCTATTTCGTCCAGAATAATTTATCCGGTGTCCTGGAAGCGAAATTTCACGAGAGCCTTTCGTAGTTCTGTGCGATCGCAGTTGCTGGTTCTCTTTTTCCTTTTTTTCTTCTTTTCCCTAACGTTCTTTGTGTTGCATCTTGCGCATGCGGTATACTCGATGAAGCGGTGTTTGTTCGAGGAATAAGGAAAAACGAAAGAGCCTCGCGAGGCTTTTCAACGCCGTTTTTTTCGGGTTATTGAGAATAAGAAAATATAATTTAAAAAAACAGGCATCATCGCAGTTCCGTGCGTCTGTGGTTGAGATTTTCTAAATTTCTTTTGGGTCAGCATTGTGAACGCGAATGAAGAACAAAAAAGGTCGAATGGAAGGAAATTTGCATCGCATTGTCGAGAGAGAAAAAAGAGAACGAAAGTAGCAAAAAAAAAAGGAAAAACATCTGATTATTTTGTTACGCAATAAACTGGGTCCTCTAATTTCGTTCGACGCGCAATCGGGGGCAACGGACAATTGAGTTGTCAAAAAAAGTTCCATTTTTTTTTACAATTGATCTTTAAAAAAAATACGGAATTTCAAAAGGGTTTTTATTTGAAATAATTCTGAAGATAATGGTTATTTGTTTTATATCACGATAATTCAAATTGTAGATGTTGACGCGAAAAGCCACGCTATCGGCGCTGGCGCTTGTGGCGTCACCACCGTTCGAACTCGACCGTATAGGTTATGTATACAGCTCACACGCGAGTGTACACAAGTGTGAAATTTCGTGTCATTTTACATCTGAAAAACAGCGAGCATTCTGAAAAGGTCGAAAACTAGCTTAATTTTCGTGCAACGGTGTGTGAGAGTGGATTTGTGAAAGCAAATTCGAGTAATTTGCCGACCGTGGATTTTTAGGTTAGGAGAGGCTTGATAAATTTTGTCACCTATTGTCGCTACGTAGCATAAGCATATTGAAAAAAAAACGTATTTTCAAAGATATATTTCACTACAGTTATGTTATAACACGTTTACACTTTCATCTAAGTGGTCGCAGCAAAAATAAGTGAACGATGATCTCGGGTTGACACGTCGTGCTGCATCGAACCACCCGATTTCGACGTTTTACGTCCTGTGGCACGTTCAGAAATACCTTATTAGGGGCACTTTTCGTCGTATCAGGGTTGTTACGCATATGAAAAACCGGGAAACCTCAGGGAATTTCTTCCCTCCTGAAATAATCAGGGAAAAGCCAGGGAATTTTGGAAATTCTCTGGAATTTTGAAAATTTTCTGGAATTTTGAAAATTCTCTGGAATTTTGAAAATTTTCTGGAATTTTGAAAATTCTCTGGAATTTTGAAAATTTTCTGGAATTTTGAAAATTTTCTGGAATTTTGAAAATTCTCTGGAATTTTGGAAATTCTCAGGAATTTTTTTAATTCGCTGGAATTTTTTCACAATTTATTTCTTGCAAGAATTACGAAAAATGAAACTGACTTGAGACAAAACTGGACAGTATAAGAATAATTTTTTTTGTATATTTTAAATATTTATAATATTTATATAATTCCTCGTTATACACAAAAGAAAGTTATGTCAGTGCCAAACATTGAGAATTAAACTGAAAACTAATTTACTGTAAAGCTACATTTGTAAATGAATGTGAATTAAAAGTAAAGCTACAAAAATCCATCTGCATTCGATCTGTCGATACACAAACACATCATTATCATTATAGATAAGTATTTATATTTATGTTTTGTTTATTTTCACCCGCGTAAAATAATTTGTAATGAAGAACAGGTCCTGTATTTGCTTTCAATGTTTTTTTTACCTTATAATGTTTAAATTATGTTTCGAATTTCAGTTAAAAAGAAATAAATATCAATTTTATCAAAATTCCATATATCTGGTCTTAAAAAAATTGTTATCCAGTTCAACATAGTTCTTCAATAGAAGGATCGAGTTGAGAATTTCCTTTGTTTCTTCAAATCGGTTAAAAATGTTGTTTTTTTTCGCAAAAATAAGTCATTGCTATTTTTACGTATATCATATTCCCGTATAGCTTGTGACGTTTACAATGACTAATATCTCTCTAGCTCAAAAAATATATGTTTGATGAAAAGAAAATGTTCTTCATTTCACCCTAATCCGGCTAATTTGCAAAACCTGGAATTTTTTAAAAACCTGTATGGTAAACTGGAAAGGTCAGAGAATTTCTGAGTCAATGCGTAACAACCCTGCGTATTTCTGCAAAGAGGAACGAAACAAGCCATATACGATTTTATCGTTGTCACCGTTGACTGAAAACTCGTATTACGCGAGTAGTTTCGTGTACCGGCTTTCGTGCTCTCGGGACGTTTCAGCCGAGTCGAACGGAACACCAATGTCCAAGTGCTGTATCCGTTGTTAGTTTCTGAAAAAAAAATGGCTGCAAAAACCGCCCACGATCTTTACAATGAAAAAAAATCATTCAATGACCCAATTGCTCGTTTGCGTTGCGCATCAACCATAAAATAAAAAAGTGGCTTCTGCGCAAACAAAAAATTGTGTATGAAGAACGAAAAAAAGAAAAAAAATTCAAGAGTTTTAGTTCGTTGCGAATAAATCGAAGGATTCTTGTGACCAGTCGACTAAAAACAAGCAAATTCGAAAAGAGAACAAAAAAACTTGCTCAATATTACCGTATGAAAATAATCGCCCGGTCTACTCAAACTTTTTTTTTTCGTAGTTCAAATGGCCTAAATGAAGTTTTATAATAATAATAACAACAACAATAATAATAATCATAATTGACTAGCTGCTGATAAAGAGCAATACGCTAAAATGTAGCAATAATAATATTCACGGTTTTCAAGCAGAAAACGAAGTGTTCGTTCCCTCAGATACCAAAGGCAAGATTCAACATTTTTCACGACCTCTGCTCATATCACTGGTTTTTCAATGTCGAATGGCAACGACAAAGCGAGAGAGAGAGAGCTAGAGAGACAATCTTTGAATTCCAATAATGATCGTGGCCCAGTACGAGGACCTTTTCACGCGTGACTCACGAATCATAAAAGCTTCTTGATGGCATTGATGAGAAAATAGGCCCTACGGGACTTACCCCGCTCCTCCGAGCCCCCCCTCCCCCCTCCATGGTCCACAATTTCCAACGCCACGAGGGTGAAAGAGAATACCCTTAGAAAAGAAGAAGAAGGAATGGAGGAGAAAAAAGGAAGAAAGAAAACGTTCTAATACGCCTTGGGTATTATGCTCTCACGAACAATTTCGCTGCTGGGTACAGTTGAGTTTTGCTTGCGCTCGGTGCTTCGAGCCAGGGGCACGGATTAAGTCGTCGCCGCTTTCATTCTCGCTTTACCTCGCCTTGCACCATGACCGAACTTTATTCTTCTTACCATGAAAACGGAAACAACTGTAACACTGTTTATGTTGCGCTTTTGGGCGGCTCTATATATACACGCACGAAGGGAAAATGCGCCCCTATCGTCTTTCACACTCTTGATAAGACCATATTCGTTTCTTGGAATAACGAAGAGTGGAAATTCGACCCGCAGATTTTTCCTTGTCGAAATTCATGCGTTTTTCCCCCGTCTGTTTATCTATTTTTTTCTTTTTTCATTTTTCTTCTAATGCGACTTGACTTCAGAATGAGCGATTAAGGCCTTAGGCTGCAGTAACGGGTATAAAATCATGTGCGAATTTAACAATTTTTTTTTCGTATGAAAAAGTGATTCACTCATAAGATTAATTACACATCTATTTAGTATGAATATCAAGCTGTTAAAAAAAAATATATATATATATTTTTCGATGTACACAATGGCTGATCACAATATTTTCCTTTATCTTTTTTTAGGCGCTCCGCGGCGTGGCATTTAGCATCCACATTTTTTTACCCAGAACAAAAAACAAAAATTCTCGTCAAGCTACATTAGAATGCCTAGAGAAGTACGTACGGAATTGAAAAAAATAATGTTTTATACAAAAGTCGCAGGTACTTGAACTTAAGAAATGAATTTTCAGTGAAAAATTTCGTTATAACTGCTGATAAACTGCTCATAAAATGAAAAGTTTTCGATTAGTCGGAAATTCCGTACGTACTTCTCTGCCAAATGCAATTAGGAACGTAACTTTTGAATTTGAAGTAAATCGAGCGAAAATTGTTGAAATTATTTGTCACGCCAATTGGAAAAAGCTGTTTTGAGAAGTTCCGAGTAGCCGGCCATTTTGCACATCTAAAAAAAATATATATATTTTCTCACAGCTTGATATCCATACTAAATAGATGTGTAATTAATTTTATGAGTGAATCACTTTTTTATACGAAAAAAAAAATTGTTAAATTCGCACATGATTTTATACCCGTTACTGTGGCTTAAGGCTTTAAAAAAGCCGAGAGTAATAGTAATAATAACGAGCTCGGGGTGTCAACAATGGTCTATTTGATAAGAGAAAAGGTGTTTAGGTACGTAAAAGAGATGCTCAGGATGGAAGAATCAAGATGGTCCAAAATCTGTTGGATGGAGGAGGTAAGGGCAATGGGGCATGGAGTGCCGTCAAAGTGGGGAAACAACCCGGAGAAAGTGTTGAGGGTAGGGTAGGGGTTTCAGCGTGAAAAAAAAAACACTTTTGCGAATTTTTTTCATTTACATGGATCAAGTAAATTTATTGAAACTTTTTGTACGTTGTTAAGTGCCATTTCAAGAACATTCCGTGAAATTTGTACGCGTAAATATCCACAAACAAGCCGGTGACAAAGCTTTTCCAAGAACGCCTTTGTAAAAAAAGAATTTGCGGTGTTCACTGTATCTCAGCTGGAAATTATCTGAAATCAAGTACCATTAAAATTTAGTCAAAGTATCATCAAATCCTCCCCCCAACGGTGTTTGATAATTTTTTTTTCATTTCTAAATTTTTGGTGGTCATGTAAAGTGAAAAGTGCTATTTTTCACGCAAAATTCCGCCATTTTGGGGGTGGAAAACCCGCGCAATGTGAAAAAAAATCGCAAACTAACCGTTGGGGGGAGGTATTTTATACGTAGAAAGTGTGCACCAAGTTTGAAATAAATCGGTCGTGTAGTTTTCAAATGGCAGTGAACACGGACTTTGAAAAAGTGGTTTCGAAAAAAACGCGTTTGAAGTGTTAGCTACAGTTTGAAACGCGAGCTACGGTGTTAGAGGAGCGAGACTAAATAGTCAACAACTTCGAGAGTTTTTCTCTGATTGACTTGAAATTTTGGGATTATATTCTTGAAATGTTTAACTATAAGAAAAGACAACAAAAAAATCGATTTTTCAAAAGTGCGAACCTCTACCCTCCCCTTAAAGGATATGGGGATAGAAGACGGTGGTGACAATGATGAGAGAAAGAAGGAAAGAGGATAGAAGATTTTAACTTGTTACCTCTACTTAGGATCCATCAGATATTGTTCCGTTGATGAAATCCACCTCTGTGAATTTATACATATGGCTCATTGTGGTAAAAAAGGCTGGTATTCGCTCACGAAACTCGCATAGTCGTTTGAATAAAAATTCACTGATACGAAACTACATATGTCGAGCTGCGGTAAATTAAAGCAATAATTCTTCCTTGTTTTTTTTTTTTTTTTTTTTTTACAAAACGTTGAAAAATGTTCAATGAATTTTGATTTGTGACGAAATTCTTGAACGTTCGTAGGACAATGTCGAAAAATTCGGCATCGCGTCGATCGCTGTCGTCGTCTCGACAGTGATGTTATTACATCGTGAAGGGAACAGAAGCCTCTTGAACTGTGAACACTCAAATGGGGCTGCAGATACTGCTTGAATTTTCTCCCATACGTGCCCCCTTGTTCGATCTCTCTCTCCGTATCTCTTGTTCTCTCCTGACAGTTGAGCCAGTTCGTAAAAGAGTTTTTCCACGAGCTCTCTTCACTTCGATATCAATATTCCCCCGCTGCGGCGCGATAATATATATTTTTTTTGCTCCCCCCGTTTGAGGGTCAGTCGCAGAGGGCAGCGGAAAAGACAAGAGACAATGAGACGCACTCATCGCGCAGCCTCCCCGAGCGAGGCTTTATCTTTTTTACGTTTTATTATTTTCATTACCGTTCGTAAAATCGAGCCACAGTTATACGAGACTCGTAAGGAGAACGACGAAAATACATTTTTTCCTTCTTCTCTTATCAACTTTTCCAATGCTGTTTACGTACCCATTGCTGATAAAACAAAAACTCTGAGAAGCGGTTACGAAAATAAATTTTAACTTTAAAAAAAATACTGTTTACGTCCTACTGGTGATAAAATTGACTGCACATATAATTGCATATCAATGCCGATTGATTTACAATGTAAAGCGAAAATAAAATCTTATTGCATGAATCATATCGTTGCTTATGGAGGAATTTTCCGAGCGGATTTTTCCTTTGCTTCGCTTTATGAAAGGGCTTATAACCAGACGAATTTTTTGAAAATGTCGCTTTTGCGCTTTCGACGCATTCTCAAGAATTAATATTTCGAAATATACGCTCGGAAAACTTGAAGTTGATTCGTTGATAATTGGGGGCGGTTATGAGAGTTTATAGGTAGGTTGCGCGAACCGGGGAACTTTAAGGGGTCTTCTCACTTTAGACGCTAAAAAAGGCTATTTTCATAAAAATTTTTTATAGGTTTAAATTACAGACATTGATATAAAAGTTGTTACACTTAATAAATACACTTTCGAAATAGATTTAAAAAATTTATTTTTTGAATTTAAGTCACTGTTTGTAAACTAAAATGGTAGTTAAAAAAATGTCCAAAAAAATTGGAGGTCTGCGCTGTTATTGAAATCTCGGAGGTGGATCATCCGTACCAGAAAAATCAAACGGTTTTAGATTCGGTATGTTAATACCTATACCGCATATCGTACGATTTTTTATATATGTAAAAATAACATAATGGCGGACATTTTTCGAAAAAATACGCTTTTTCACCGTTTTTGGAGAAAAAAAGTAACTATCAAAGTTTAAAAAAAGCCTTGATATACGCTATAGCTATTGTTGTAAAGAATATGTGGTTAAAATTTCATAAGGATCAGTTCAGTAGTTTCGAAGATTTTATCAACGAGCCGTCGAAAAACGTTGTTACCAAAAAAACTCGTTTAAAGTTTGTTCGGGTTACATTATAAAAATATATTTATATTATTGGGTTACAGTATAAAAATATTTTTTAAATGTATTTCAAAAGTGTATTTATTAAGTGTAACAACTTTTATAACAATATCTATAATATAAACCTACGCGGAAAAAACAGGGGCCTCGAAGTTTAGAATTAATACTATGCTTCTAAAAAAAATATCATTAAATATCAAAAAGTATTGAATGGAAGATAAAAATTGTAATTATGGTATGGTAATAATGAAGAAATGTACATTTTAACCTACGATATGGCACGTAAACTGATACAAATAATACTCTTTATTCGGCATATTGTGATTTTTCGTAGGATTCAAAAAATATTTTGCCCACGTGATTGGAACAATTAGTTTCCAGTATTCTACAAAAAGTACGGTATAAAGTCACATTTTACTAATAACTTCGTAATATTTTTCGCTATACGCCGAAGATTTATGCTATGCATATAGTGAAATATATACATACACGAAGATTCATGCTATACGTATAGTAAAGTCCATATGAAAGTATAGCGTGTAATGTAATAAACGTTGGTATTTTACAAAGCACGCATTATTTTTACTATACAGCATATAGGACTCGCGCCTATGCGAGAATAGTTTCAAATGTAATACGCACGCATCATTTTTACTACACGGCGTGAGAATCATTTTTACCCTTCCATAACAAGTCTTAGAATTCCGAACTGGTAGTAAACTGCTATACTTTTCTAGCACTGTACATTAGAATTCTGGCAACCAGTGTTAGAATTTGAGGTCGAATTTTTCTCCGTGTATCAAAAAAATTTGTGAAAATAGCCTTTTTTAGTGTGTAAAGTGAGGAAACCCCAATAACGCGTACTTCTCAAAATTATTTTTTCAAAATCGGTGACTACGATATATAAAAAATCACTGTACCGATCAACTTCAAATTTGACGAGCTCTTATTTGCATACTAAAAT
This sequence comes from Ophion costatus, assembly GCA_951751655.1. Taxonomy (NCBI): domain Eukaryota; kingdom Metazoa; phylum Arthropoda; class Insecta; order Hymenoptera; family Ichneumonidae; genus Ophion; species Ophion costatus. The sequence goes on from OX632359.1 coordinate 9,270,777, forward strand.
GCAATGCTTGAACGAAGACATTTTTTTCCGATGCCGATGTTGTCGACAATAATAGAGCGTTTTTTTCACCGACAATCGACACTTTGGATTACGTCCATTTTGCCAAATTTTGATTTTTACTTAAATCTTGCGTCCAAGTGTTAGATAATTTCATGCGAAAACTAAATGCGTTTGATTTTTGTATTTCGGATGATTTGTTTCCGAGCAATGATGTTGACGTTGGCATCGCTGGAACGCAACGAAATCTTAGTAACCTGTTATTTTTTTTGACAAATTTGGGCTACGAAGAAGGCTCAAACTTATTTTATAATTTTGTTTAGAAATCTGCAGGCCAAATTGTCACGATGAGATTTCGGATAATGAAGAAAATGAAGATATGCAAAAATACAAAATAAAATTTCGTTGCATTTCAATGATGCAAACTTCAACCTCGTTTTTTCGAGCACCAGTGGTCAGTGCGAAAAACGTTTTTTTGAACAGCGGTCTGTACAAACCGTTGTATCTGCACCATTTATAAATGTGCAATACAAAAATTGTAAAAGACACTTTAAATTATACCCTTTAATGTGAGAAAAAAATGAAAACCTGTACGCGTTCTCCTAAAAAAAAACCCACGAAAATTTCTCTTTTTTTCCGGCTTCAAGTTTGTGCCGTTCAAAATCCACGAAAATTCTTTTCAATTTCTTCTTTTCATTATTATCCATAATCGCATGTAGCAAATTTATTTCAGATCGCTCAATAAGAGTCCCAAAAAGGTTTGCCCAATTTTGGTAGCTCAAATCTGCCAAACGAAGTTTGGAGTTTCTTTTTTTTAAATTATTTTCTTTGATCTCGTTCTACCTTAAGTTCGTATTTTTTTATCGTTATCCAAAATAAGTGTTTGCCGATTTGTTGTAGGTCGTTAAATAGGAATCCTCAATCATTCGCAATTTTCGTAGCTTAAATTTCCAAAGGCGATTTGGAAAATAAAAAAATTCACTTTCATTGCATTCTAACAATACAAACTTCAACGTCATTAAAGCAAATGCCCACTGTCGCAGTTACCTCTTTTTTTTCTCATCCGCTGCAGGAGAAAAATATTTTCTGTGGAGACAAAAAAACGTAACAATTGCGCCAAACACGATATAAATTTCTCAAGCTTCCAGAGTATGTATTTAAGTTTTTTTTTCTTCTTTTTTATGGAACTACTGTCCTTCTTGTTGTCCTCTTTTTTTTCTTTCTCGGCTCGGTGCATCTACGATTGCCCTCGAGGGTCTCGAGTGCACTCGTTCGCTCTTTTCAGAGAAAGAGAGTGAGAGTCAGAGAGTTTGTGCACGTATGAATTGACAGTTGAAACACTCTTTGCTCTCACTCTCGGTCAGGCTGGACTCTCGAGACTTCATCCGGCCTGCCTCTCTTGCAGTCCTCCCCCAGTCCATTCGCACTCTCGACACTCCACGATACAATAATAATCTAAATGGAGCTCGCCCCCCCCAACCTCTCTTGCCTTCCTCTCGCCTATCTCCGTCTTGCTCTTTATCTCGATATTTTTTTTTCGTCGGGGAATTGTTATCTTAATTATGCAATAGTCTTGACGGAAAAACATAAACGCAGTGATGAGATTTTGTGGAGTGCATTTTTTTTACTATCATTGTTGCAATCACTGCAAAACAACGATGTATTCGTTAACAAGTAATTGCATATTAAAAAACGATGCAAGAACAAATTATAATCTCAAGTATATATTATTATTAATAATAACAACAACAATACCACTCATATAAATAATGATATTGTTATTATTATCGTTATTATTATTAATTTATAATATCCTTAATAATCACCAATGTTAATGTTAATATAAAAAACGAATCATATTATTAATAATAATGATAAACATCATGATTATCTGTAATTGCAATAGGAGCGATAGTTCTTCAACGACAACGTATTTCACCACTCAACTGTCCGTGATATAGTCATAAAATAATAATAACTGATTTTAATGTTTTTCAATATATTGCCGCTTCCATTCTATGGGGTCTTTGCCCTGTTACATTCCCCACCGTATTCCACTTCACATGTCCCCATGTTTCTCAATAATGAACCGACAATGATAACTATAATAATTACAACGATAATAATAAACATTTTTTTATATCAAATTAACAATGATAATGATGAGACGTCGAGGTATTAAAATTATTGCAAAGAAGAAATATCTTTGACTATTTTTTTTTTCACCAATTGGACATAAAACGAAACCGAAACGAACGATCGATGAATTTATCCGTGACGGTTCGGTTAACGCCGCACACGCATTACGCCTCACTAGCTCGTACTTATTGACACGCGAAAAATAAAGGGATTCGTTTGTTTCTGTTCGACTTGTCGCGTCGTTTAGTTTGGCTCGTTTGTTTTTCGTATGGCGTGTACCGAATGCTTGGCACACTCGTGTGTTGTGTGTGTGTGTGTGTATGTGCATATATACAAAGGGTAAGTCACGAGAAACAAAACACCTGATATCTCCGTTGGACTTGAAAATACGAAGTATGTACACATCGGAATTTGAATGATTTGAAAGGACGCGCATGGCTATCATATTTTTTTTTTCTTCGGATTTTTCAAGATCATGAGAGTTTCGAAAAAATTGAATGGCATATTTTTTCCCCCTGCACATTGGAACCGGCGTCCAAATGAAGTCAACCATATAACATGATAGGACCTTCAAATCATCTTCAACCCAGAAACATTGTATAAATAATAATTCAACGTGTAAGATATTTTGCTTTATTTACGTAACGCCAAATGATTCCTGTGAGCTGGATTGCATTCAAATGTAACCCAATAACATAACACAGCAGGTTCGATGATGACAGAAGATTTACGAAACACCTTCATCTATTGGACTGTACACAATCGTGCTTATCAGCTACTAATTATTCCGAATATCTTCTTCCTATCAGATTTCCGAAGTTTCTACAATTTCTATCACTTTATCGATGAACGTTACTCGAAGGAAGAAAAGATCGTCATGATTTTCATTTATGGAGAAAGTCGACAGTATTTATTAAATATTTCAGGGTTAAAGGTCATTTGAAGGTCATACTATGTTGGATGGTTGAATTCGTTTTGATACCGGCTACAATGTGCGAGAGGGAAAAATATGTCGTTGCATAAAAAAAAAACTTTGATGACCTTGAAATAACCGAAAAAAAAAAAAACATATTTTGATAGTGATGGGCGTGCTTTCAAACCATTTAAATGCCGATATGTACATACTTCGTATTTTAAAATCCAACAGATATATTCAGGTGTGTGTGTGTGCGTGTGCGTGTGTGTGTGTGTGTGTGTGGAATGAATACACGTTTAAACGAAATTCTCGTAGAAAGTAGGCACATACAGTGGGTACTTTGCCTCTGGTGTATCGTTTTCGGAAGTTCTCCATTGTACTCGGTTAGTTTTCGAAAATAAAGGCATCTCGAGAGGCGGAGGGTGGTTTTACCAATTAATGATTGATAATGATTTTGAGACATTGACGATAGACGTTTCCTCAAGTTTCATTGCGACGTTTGCGAGAGGGAAAAAAATGGCAACGACAATTAGAACGCAGTTCATGTGCCCGCAAGGTACTGCGGTTGAATTCACAATCTTATCATGAGCGTGGCGAATTGCTTAGAGGTTGAATTTCGTTTGCGCGGAAATGAAGTTGGCTCACTTGGGGGAGACCTCGAAGTTTAACTTTTATTTCACATGTTGATGTGCAAAACGAAGGGACATCCTGCGTTTATAAAAAAGTATAAAATAGAATAAGTAAAAAAAATAATAAAATGTCTGTATATACCAGGTGTAGAAGTATGAAACCGGAATTTCCCTAAAGATGGTGCTAGCCATCAGTTTAGGGACCGTAAGACCGCTTCTGCAGCGCCATCATCTCCCTCTAACAGCTGACGAGGATTTTCAATACACATCAACCAAAGTTCCCTACAGCGGTATATTTTTCTATAACCTTAAACATGCAGACTTTTGTGCCAATCTCAATTTCATGATTGCTAAGTAAAATTGTACATTTTTCGATGCACCCATCGATGCAAGTCGTTATTTCCTATGCAAAAATACTACATCGACTGTTGCAGCAAAAAATCGATTACATTGCGAAGAAAAGAAAGTTTACCTTCACTCTTAGTGAAGTTCGCATGGTCCCATGCGATGCTTATTTTTTAAATACTTATTGTGCAGAATCTTTTTATGCGTTTATTTAGGTTTCAGTTTCTAAATAAGCGAGCCAAAAAATGTTGGAATAACTTTCGCAGCTTATATTTGTTAAAAAAAAATGTCATTGCCCTCCGATGGGAAGAACTTCAAACTTGTGAAATGGAAAGGTCCTCTAGGCGGCGCGATAGAAACGGCTGAGACCAGATAGTGGGTCCTCTGAAGACATTGTAACTTTTGTCCGAAACATATTTCGGCGTCATCGAGAGTTTTGAATACATTTGAATGGATCGATTCGAATGGGATACCTTGTAGATATGCTTAGACCAGGCAAAATAAAAGTTTTCGCATATCTCGCGTTTCTCTCTGTGTTTACTGGAGATTTCCATCACCATGAGGTTCCGTTTCAACATTGACATTAAGTATTGATGTTCGAAATAACGTATTGATGAAAATAACCTGCAAACATTTTTATCTTCCAAAAGCCTCATGCGCAAATATCGTTTTTTTTTTTAATTTCTTACCCCGCTGTATATACGTGGGCGTGTTGAGAATTATACAGGGCGTCTCAGAACTGATGGTAGTCCCGGAAATGGGGGGTCAGGGATGAAATTCTGAGATCCACTTTTAAAGATTAATAATAATTCAGGGGTTTATCTGACAAGGAACATCCCTCAGGTGACGACGTTCGATTTTGTTGAAATTTGGATATGTTATAAAGCACCGAAAAGTAAGCGATACGTGATTTTTTGTATCGGCGGAAAAACGGTTTTAAGAGGTGAAACGCACCCTAAAAAATGGGGATGTTTTTCGTTTTTCGTCGCTAACGTTTTAATGGTACGAGATATAAAAGAATTTCAAATTCCAACAATGTTCATTTTTTCGTGTACTACATGTTGGATATGAGAACGATAACGTTATCGAGGAAAAACGAAAAACACATCCCTATTTTCGAGGTGTGGTTTCACCCCTTAAAACCGTTTTTCTGCCGATAAAAAAAATACGCATCGCTCACTTTTCGGTGCTTTATAACATATCCGAATTTCAACAAAGTCGCAGCGTGTCACCTGAGGGATGTTCTTTGTGAGACCCATACATACTAATATCAATCGACTCAATTTCACTCCCAACCCCCCCCCCCCCTCTCCATTTCAGACTCCACCATCAGTTCTGGGACATCCTGTATGCAGTTCTCGCATTGTGGACTCTTCATGAACCGCTCATTTTCGATATCATAATCTCACGGATAACAGAGAAGATATCATTTTTGTTTTCTTATCAGATAGATAATGTAATTCATTATCCTATTTTCGTTGCGCATTAATGGTGCACCCTGATAATGCAACGATTTCGATAAACGGCGACAGCCTGAACATCGCTGTCGTTACGTCTGGCGAGGTGTTCGGCTCGTATGTGTAGGCAATTGTACGAATGCGGAGCGAATAATTATTTCTATTGAATGCAACGATATTTTTCTTTCTTTTTTTAAATTCCTTTTTGAAAAATCATTATCCAAAGACTATTTTTTTTTCGCAAATTGAAGTTGCAAATTTCTATTAAGAATACGAAGAAACGTTTTAGAAACTTTCACAGCCCAAATCGACGAACAAATATTTGAGCTTTTGAAAAGAATTAATTTTCGTTTCATTTAATCAATGCGTCGGAAAAGAATTTGATTTTCAAAATCCTTTGCTGACGAAAGTATTGGGATTGCGAGGTCGGGATTTTACACACAATTGATACACAGTCTTGCCAGCTTTGTGTTCTTTTTTTAAGGCGTTATCCCCACTTGTAGCGCAAAAAAAGGCCTTTTTCATGAATTTTTTTTTAAGAAAACTACGAAACTTTTTCAATCGATCAATATACCATCTGAAACAACATATCTTGAAGAACTTTCAGTAAATTTTTTATTGAAAAATATTACATTGTTTAGTGGAAAATGGCCGTCAATGAAATAATGTTTTTACATACACGGTTTGCGGTGACCAACATTGCGGCGAAGTGGATCATCTGAAAAAAAAATGCGGATGGATTTAGTCAAATATAAGTATAAACTAGTCTTTAATCGAAGGATTTTGAAAAATATTCATTTTTCACAAAATGACGGACAGTCAAAGTTAATGGTTCGATTTTAACGAAAAAAACGGCCGTTTTTTGGCTATAAAACGGCCATTTTTTTTCGAAAAAAAAAATCGAACGATTAAAGACTACATTTTTATGTATTAAATAAGCCTGCAAAATTTCAAGAAGATCGGTTCATTAGTGTTCGAGTAATCTTGGTCACCGACTTCAGAAATGCCATTTTGAGAAAAACGCGTTTAAAGTTTCAATTTCAGTTCTTCAATTCACGGATCCTTCTCTTTCAACGCTCATATCTCAGTCAATTTTGTTCGGATCGACTTGAAATTTTCAGAACATATTCTCAGATACTTATACTTCGAAAAAATGCAATTAAAAAAAATCGATTTTTTCAAAATCGCAAGTGGGGGTAACCCCTCAACTGAAAATTTTTAGCGGACAATGGACTTATTATTATTTAAACAAAGTGCCGCCGCTGCTGCATGGACGATCGGTGTTGGTCGTTCTGAAGACTAGGCTCATCTCAAATGACCAAAAAATGTGATTTTAGTATGACAATAAAACTTTCGTATGACAGGATATTTTCTTGAAATTTTGCAAACTCGAAAAATCGCCAACTGTGGAATAAAAAGTACGATTTTCGACCAAACGAGAAATAACTTGAATCGTTCGTTATTAATAAATGGATAAACATGAATAAATCATTGGCACATATGACGAAAAATGTTATAAACTATTTTTAGTTCGAATCTGAAGTGAATCGGACAAAAAGACATTGACATACGAACTACACCGTAAAGTAACGTCGTAGCGCAGTGGGCGACCTGACTTTTCACCAAAATTGCCATAACTCGGCGAATTTTTGGAATTTTTACACAATCTTTGCTGCGAATTAACGTTAAGATCCTAGGCTCTGAAACTATGTGATGAGAAAAACGTATTAAAATTTTAGGAATATACAGATCCCTTAATATACGTCGTTGATAGGATAATTCACATTGAGCGTAATGTTGGTGGGTTAATTGAGGCGATTCGAACGATAATCCTCGTTGGGCCAATAAGGACAATGTAATTTACGATAGTAAAGACGAGGTGAACGATTGATCGAGGCTACGAGTGGACTAAAGGCAAAGGAAGGTGCACGGATCGACATTATACCGGTACAAGGTGGTGATGGTGGTGGTATTGATCGGACCACACCCGTGTTTCGCTGCCGGCAACCACAGATCTCTCTCCTCTCTCTCTCTCTCCTCTCTCTTTTCCACCCTGTCTGCCAGTCAGCAACTCCCATAGGGATACGCAAATCTGAAGCGTACAATTTTCGCGTACGCGCAGTCGCCTACCAAACTGCATCGTAAAAAGTAAAGTTGCACAAAATGTATGCAGCGATGCAAATTCACTTGAAATAAATTCAAGGAAAGTCAATCAAGTAGAGATTAACGATTCAAGGGGTGAGGCCACTGACGAAGTGAAAAAGAGGATTATTGAAGAAAAAAAAATTTGAAGGAGTCAGTAAGGCGATTGAAAAATCGTTTAGAAATTCATTTGTATGTACATTTGCAAAGTTGTGCATCAAATTTGATAAAAGAATATTAATAATTGAAAAAAGTTACAAACAATCTCGTGAAGGTCCTTTGAACGTGAGGGGCTCAACGGTGGACTTGATTGTGGCCATCCGGTTAATCTGAGACAAAAAACGAGTTTTTTCTTCTCGTAATACATCATATTAGCTCAGTCACTATGTATACTTTTAAACTTGCAAAAATGCAGGTATCGGTCTTTCTTGTTTTAACCGTTGGACAGGGGGGGGGGGGGGCTGGTAGTCTAAATTCAAAATGGCGAGCAAATCCTTTTTTTTTATGAAAAAGATTATTTTTATATTTTTATAATAATATATTATAATTTTATGAAAAATTGTCTATCTTAAATAAGTCGGCCATTTTCGAATTTAGAGTAGAAGGGGTTAGGACTAAACTTGTAGGAAATTCTATTTCCTACAATTTTAATTATTACACTTCTTACCCAAAATAGAAGATTCAAGAAAAATTGTTTTTCTTGAATCACTCGGCCATTTTAAAATTTCGAGTAAAATGAGTAAGGACTAGTAGGAAATTCAATTTCCTACAATTTTAGTTATTACACTTTTTTTTCTCTTTGCAATCGATATTTTTCGAATCAAACGTGAAAAAGCTGCGACATAAAACTATTGCATTATCTCGTTTATTTTCACCTTTAGGGCATAAATGAATATGAACAAACTTGTAGAGAATTAAATTTTCGACAATTTGGGTCTTCACCTTTTTTCCCCCTACAATCAACGGTGGCACGCCAACGGCAAAGCAAAAGAGAACCGTTGAAATATTTTTTCGCGCACCATTCGAAAACCGAATGTCTCTGCCTGGCGTGACTGGGATGTGACTGGAATGTGGGCTATCTTGACTAAGACTTGATCGAATTTTTTTGTATCGTGTTTCAATTATTAAAAAAAAAATTACTCGTTTTTTCGAGGGAAAACGCCCCCATTTTTATTAACTAATAAATAAAATGTTGAAAAGGCACACGTCGGTGAAGACTAAAATACTGTGACACTGAATAAGTGCACCGTAGTTCAAGTCAATCCGTTCATTAGATGTTGAGAAATCATGTTCACCGTTTTAGAAACACAGTTTCGAGAAAAACCCGATGAAAGTATTACCAGTAGTTTTATCGTTGCAATCATTAGTTTACCTTCAACTTCCGGTTTCTGCACTATATGTTTAACCTTCCTCGTAAATTCAAGTGACGAGCGAGTCTTCGTCGTTTTCACAGTTCACCCTTAAATGGTCAATCGTTTGAGGAAAATGCGACAGCATGTGAATGCTTTTCGTTTACAAATTATACAAATAGTAAGAAATTAATATTTATATTATTTCATTCAATGTATTCTGATCTATCCTTTATTTGGTAATTATGCAAATATTATAGATAACAATATTTATATAACTATATATATATATATATATATAGTGCATATTTGTTATTTTCATTTTCTAAGTTCCAATGTATAGTCTTGCGGATTGGTACGTATTATCTGCTCTTCGCTAATCGAACCTAACATTTATTAATTATATTATCATGTTAATTGATTAAATAAAAATATCAAGGATTATATAAACCCAAACAAATGAAAAAAATGACGTTAAAGTTGGATTGCAACGAAATTTTTGCTGTTTTCGTTTTGTTATTCTTATTATCGAAAATCATTTTTTTTTTGCACATTTAGGTTACAAACCGCTAATAGGAGTGTTCAAAAACTCTCCGGTAAATTTTGTACCCGCGATGTGGCAAAAGGAATTTGGCGATACGGAAAACATATTTTCGTTACATCTCAACGATGGAAGGTTCTAGACTATAAAGACATCACTCACGGTTGCCAGTATATTTTGCATTTCCATGAAAACAAATTCCATATTTGTTAGACAATATTCATCGTTCAAATATGGAAGCGTCGCATCGAATAGGGTGCTCACGTTGGCAGTTTTGCCGTAGAGTGGCCTACCGATTTACCTAGACTTGGACAGCCCTGGCCTAGGCCAATATGACCCTTTTGTAGCACCCTTGCTTGCGCCCTATTCGATCCCCTATTCTTCAACATAACAAACCAGAGGGTGTGCAATCCCTGTGTCGTTGGACACGAAACACCCCGGCCTGTGTAGGCCAAATGCCTGTGCAAGTTTTATCCTGCACCGGGAAATCAAATTACTGTGTATTCAGGGTTGTTACGCATATGGAAAACCGGAATAATCGGGAAAAAGTCAGGGAATTTTGGTAATTCTCCGGAACTTTCTCACAATTTACTTTTTGAAAGAGATACGAAAAATGAAAACGACTGTCTTTTTTATTACTTTATAATGTTTAAATTATGTTTCGTATTGAAGTTAAAAATATCAATTTTATCAAATTTCCATATATTTGGTCTTGAATAATTATGTTAGCCAGTTCAACATAATTCTTCAATAGAAGGATCGAGTTGAGAATTTCCTTTGTTTCTTCAAGTTGGCTTGGGATTTTTGCAAAACCTGTATGGAAAACCTGGAAAAGTAAGGAAAATTCTGAGTCAATAATGCGTAACAACCCTGGTATTGGAAAAGAGGGGAAACTTATTAGTAGGGGCGATTCGGTTGGGTGTGTGTTAAAACTGGCAATTACTTACCTCGAAATATATATTTGCACGATAATTCGTATAAATGATTTCTTTTGTAGACACATTGATATATTTGTTCAGCTAAATTGATCTATAAATCGATCTATCGATAAGACATGCTCTATTGCGATTTACATCAGTCAATGGCACAAGGATCGACAGATTTTTTCCTTGTAGAGCGTCCATTAATGCGGAATAGAATGAATAAAAAAAATTTTTTTACTTTTGAATACAAAAAGTTGGAGATTCAATTTCGAAGATTAAAAAACAAACTCGTGATGTTATGCATCCGCAACACTGTTGAATGTAATAAAGAGATGAATAATGAAAAGGAAAAAAGAAAAACAACAACACGGTTTTGCATGATAATAAACACGAGGAAACGAACGTTACTTTTGATATATTTTCGTTTTCTCAAGGGATTAACGCAGTATGGGGTATATGCAAAAGGACAAAAGTAGGCAGCCTAAAGAAGGGAACCATGCCGTGTGCAGGCAGTAGCAAAGAGCGGCATGTTTTATACGGAGTGGTGACGTAGGGGTGGAAGAGGAGAGAGCAGCTGGAAGTGCAATTATGTTAAAATGGCAATCGGTATAAACGACAATACGCCTAGCGACGTATGGAGAATGGTAATGGGAGTCAGGGGCATAGGAATAGAAGCATGGAAAAGAGCAGCCAACTACCTATGGGAAATGATAATTCCGGACGATAGGTGGCCGGAAAAGTGTTCAAAAGAGAAAAAGTCGATCCAAATGGGAAGTAGGGGTGGGGGTCAAAAGTTTGAACAATCAATGTTCAGAACGGCCGAAATTTCGAATGCAGTAGTGGCGAACGTAAATATGACGAAAGTTTCCAGTTTCGAATTCATTTAAACCGAAGGGCCAAAACGACGATCGGTTAAAACAACGATGGGCAAAAATATCGAACGGTCCGGATAACGAACACTTGGGATCGAGTAATACGTTGCGTGCGCTTTAGAGGGAAGCTGTGTTCGTTATCCGGACCGTTCGATATTTTTGCCCATCGTTGTTTTAACCGATCGTCGTTTTGGCCCTTCGGTTTAAATGAATTCGAAACTGGAAACTTTCGTCATATTTACGTTCGCCACTACTGCATTCGAAATTTCGGCCGTTCTGAACATTGATTGTTCAAACTTTTGACCCCCACCCGGGAAGTAGTAATGAAGGGAGCCATGGAGAACGTAGCAGTGGGAGCAATATGGCAAACGATATGACACGAAGTTACGGAGGAAGTAAGAAAACTATACGAAAAAAGACCGACCAGGAAATACAACGAGAGTGGAACAAAATTGAAAGGAGTACACAAATCAAACACAACATATGGATATGGAAGAGTACTGGGAAGAGAAGGGCACAGAAGAAAGAACTGCAGAAACATGGGTCAGGTAAGGATGCGGAAATATAGGAAAAAGAGGCAAAAGGGATGCCCAATGCGGGTGTTGTAGGTAGGAAAAAGCAAGCTTGAAACACATTCGTAAGTGCGGAAAAATAAATGAAAAAAATGAACAAGGATGTGGTGGATGGTTTTGAAAAGTGGCGAAGAGGCTTCGAGGGGGAGCCATTGAAACGATAGATCGATAAATACATGGAAGGAAAACCGACCGAGGAGTTATACGGGTATGTGAGAGCCATTCAAATGCACGGTAAGAAAGGAAGCATAGAGGAATAAAGGACGAAAGACAAATGTTAACGAAAAAAGAAGGAAACGTGTAAAAGGGGAACAATATACAGAGAGGGTGTCTGTGTAAAAAAAACTAGCAAGGTATACTTAGAAATAGATAACTATTTTCGGTGCTTCTTTGGGTAAAAGTTACCTTTCCGAAAATTGAGTCTAACATTTTTTTTGCTATTTTCTCATTTATTGGGTTATAAATGGTCATATTTAGTCGGGGGAAGCTGAAATCCACCCCCCCCCCCCATAAAAAGTTATGGGGTTTTGAAGTTGGCAGAAACACGCGATAAAATAGGGCATTCTGAACATTTCGACGCTTATATTGGGTGCCAAATAGAAACGATTATAATTATTTTTTGCTCGTAATAATAATTCGTCGAAAAGTCACTTATCTAAAGAATTGCCCAATTTTCCTTTTCTCATATTCATTATCACGAAAAACCTCACTTTTTGCGGATTTATATCGTAGATCTCTGTACAAGTATTTTTTTATATAGCGATGTTTTTTTTCCCCACAAACCTGGCACAATAAATTAAAGCAATTCGGAAATATTTATTTTCATTGCATTCCAACAATACAAATGACGTCGAAGCTTGCATAGTTGAACTGCAACGGAAGTTCTTTATTTTGCGTCTCTTTTTGTTTTTTAAAATTTTTCAAAATCTTCTTTCGGGAGGTTCCGAAATTTTTAAAATAATTTCTGGGATCTTTGATAGGGATTCCCTCAAAAAGTTTGTGATCTTCATAGTTTGAATGTGGGGGAAAAAAAAATTGGGCAGTACGAAAGACAATATTTTCGATCCGTTCCAATGATACAAACGTCAACATCATTGACGTGACTTCTTTTAAAATTATTCCTCGTATCGGAAATAAATTTAAAAAATAAAATAAAAACAATGTCTTCTGTCGTCACTCGTGCGGATTGATGTTTCCCGCGCGAAACCGAGGACGCATAACATCGTGTCATTGGTGACTGTGTAATCGGGGTATTTGACGTTCACGCTTCGACACTTTCAATCGCGCTCGAATGAGCGCGCATAGACGAACTGGCAGGAGGAAGAGAGACAGATTTTGCCGATGGTACGGTGTATGTCGTTCTCCATTATTGGCCTGTCAGCTACTGCATACAGGTGCCCATATACAGATCTACACTTTCGTCACATTGTTATCCAGCCCATGAATACTTTCCCGATGATTGACGTTTCACCAACGCCCCTCTTATTTTCTTTCCCCTTCTTTTTTCGCTTAATTCGATAATCGCGATTCATTAACTTTGCGGAAATGACGAGACGATGAACTGTGCGAATCCGAAAAGACTGGCCGGACGGGAAATTATTTTTGCCTCTCTCTGATGGAAAGGATCTTTATTCGTGAACGGTAATTGATTCTTTCCTCTTTTGTATACATTTAACAGTTGCCTTTTTTTTTACTATCTTTTCCATACGTTTGTAGCTACTTTTTTTAGCAGCTGGTTTTCTTTCAATTTTCTTTTTCTTACATTTGTGGCTACTTTGTTTTTCGTTGACATAAATGTTCTACCAGTTGGGGCTTTTTACGATTTTTTCTCCTTTTTATTTTTGTTTTTGCGAACCGAAGACAGGATTCGGTGAAATTATTTTAGAGTTTGCGCCTTTTTGGTACGCAATGGCAACGGCCATCACTTGCGATAAAAATGGCTATTATTCACTAAGGGGAAAATAATAATTTTATTTATCAAATATGAGTTTTTTTTTTATTACCAGTCGTGCTGCTTTTTTTTTAAATTAGTTTTTGCAAACGGAAGACACGTTTCGATGAACTGGCTTTCGAATTGTCGCTTTTTTCGTACGTAATTGCAATGGTCATAATTAATGAAACAAGTTTCTATTATTCGCTAAGGAGAATATAATTATTTTATTTATCATATATCATTTTTTTTCGTCAATTCAAAAAATGAATTATTTTTAGAATTTGTAAAAAATCATTCGTGCCACAAACGATTATTATCGGAGATTAGTGTTTATAATTATTGCTGCAAACGATAATTCATAAAAAATAGACATATTTATTTAATAATCTTTTGTTTTTGCATATACTTTTGAGTTTCTATTCCTCGGTTGCTTTATTCCTGTGTCGAATTTTAATTTATACACAAAACGCTATACTTGTACGAAAAAAAATTCTTACGTATTTTTTAATTTTCATCATTACCGTAGTCTTTCTCCTATCACATTCAACCGAGTTTAGATATTTTCGTAAATATTCTCGTATATTACTTTAAAAAATGAACCTTTTTTTCACCCTAAAGAGAAGATTCCAGCTGACTCTTTCGAAGTGTACGAAAATTTTAACGAGGCTAGTACAAGAAAATATTCGAACCAATAATTCTTATAGCTAATTTTCAGTTTTATCGTGTGTTTTTTTTTTGTCCGAGGACTCAAGTTTCGGATCCAAAGACGGAAAAGAGAGTTCGTGGTTGCAAAGAGAAAGAAAGACGGAGATTAGCAAAACGTTGATGAAGTTATAATAAATTTTTCTTTTTCTTTAAATTCGGATAAAGTTCCGAAAAGGACATACCTCCGATTAATTTGTAATTTTGTGTACCCGTGAGTTTTTACTCGCTTATAACGAATGTGATAGTGGGAATACCCGCGAATTCGATTTTTAAGGGGAAAACTCACAAAAACTGATTTTTAATAAGTTTTTCTATTTCATTGTAATACATGTTGATCTTAGACCAAAATGTTTCCTACGAAAGTTGTAGCCTATATAAAGATTGATCTTCACGTTCTATACGAGTTTTGTCTAAAACCGATCTGCTTCGAGAAAAATGGGACCATGCTCCAAAAAGTAAATTTTCCTAAACTCCGTTAGTTTCCATATTATCTACTTACGCACTCCACCGCGGAAAAGTTGCAGTTCGATCTTAAACACTATACGCACACCCAAACAAACAAGCAAACCCGAACAAGCAAACCCAAACAAACGAACTCAAACGGACCCAAACGAACTCAAACGGACCCAAACGAACCCAAACGAACGAACCCAAACGAACGAACCCAAACGAACGAACCCAAACGAACGAACCCAAACGAACGAACCCAAACGAACGAACCCAAACGAACGAACCCAAACAAACGAGCCCAAACAAACGAGCCCAAACAAACGAGCCCAAACAAACGAGCCCAAACAAACGAGTCCAAACAAACGAGCCCAAACAAACGAGCCCAAACAAACGAGCCCAAACAAACGAGGCCAAACAAACGAGGCCAAACAAACGAGGCCAAACAAACGAGCCCAAACAAACGAGCCCAAACAAACGAGCCCAAACAAACGAGCCCATACAAACGAGCCCAAACAAACGAGCCCAATTAAACGAGCCCAAACAAACGAGCCCAAACAAACGAGCCCAAACAAACGAGCCCAAACAGACGAGCCCAAACAGACGAGCCCAAACAGACGAGCCCAAACAAACGAGCCCAAATAAACGAGCCCAAACAAACGAGCCCAAACAAACGAGCCCAAACAAACGAACCCGAACAAACGAACCCGAACAAACGAACCCGAACAAACGAACCCGAACAAACGAACCCGAACAAACGAACCCGAACAAACGAACCCGAACAAACGAACCCGAAAAAACGAACCCGAAAAAACGAACCCGAACAAACGAACCCGAACAAACGAACCCGAACAAACGAACCCGAACAAACGAACCCGAACAAACGAACCCGAACAAACGAACCCGAACAAACGAACCCGAACAAACGAACCCGAACAAACGAACCCGAACAAACGAACCCGAACAAACGAACCCGAACAAACGAACCCAAACAAACGAACCCAAACAAACGAACCCAAACAAATGAACCCAAATAAACGAACCCAAATAAACGAACCCAAACAAACGAGCCCAAACGATCGAACTCAAACAAACGAACCCCAACAAACTCAAATAAACTCACACATTGCATCAAACAAACTCCAACCTTCCCGTGGTAAAGTGCCTAAGTAGATAATATCGAAAGTTATGGAGTTTAGCAAAATTTCCTTATTGGAGCATTGTCCCATTTTTCTCGAAACAGAATGGTTTTAGAGAAAAAACTGTATAGAACGTAAAAGATTAATCTTTTTATAGGCTACAACTTTTGTGGGAAACATATTTCTCCAAGATCGACATTTATTAAAATAAAGTAGAAAAACTTTTTAACAAATCAGCTTTCGTGAGTTTTGACCTTGAAAATCAAATTCGCGGGATTGAACATTGAAATTTGCGAAACATCAGAAAAAAACATTTCCACTATCACATTTGTAATCAGTGAGTCAAAATACAAGAAATTGTAAATTAATCCGAGGTATGTCCTTTTCGGAACTACACCCATAAATTGTACCAATAATTCTCATGAGATTGGAGTTTGCATCGTTGGAATGGAATGAAGATTTTCGAAATCCCTAAATTTCTCTTGGCAGAAACTGCCCACAAAAATTTGCCAAGCATTCTTTTGAATTCTTCCTCAGAGACATACAATCTGAGTATGCAAAAAAAAAGTATTTACACAATAATCGCTGTGAGTTAATAGAGACATTTAAAAAATCTTCGGGCCGTTCCAACGATAAAAACTTCAACAGTGTCATTTCTAGTTGTTGACTTTTCACAATAATATCTACGTGTTTTTGTATACTTGACAAAAATGGAAAAAAGCCTACTGGAATTTCGGATCCGAGTGTCTGCAGAGAGAAAGAGAGTTGCTGCAGAGAGAAAGAGACAGAGAAAGACACAGCACATGTGGCTATAGGAAGGGCTAGGTGACGCGATGGGATCGCCAAAACTTTTCCTCGCATCCCTCATCGTCGTGTTTACGCCCTCGCCCCGTATTTATGCGTTCTCTCGTGCGTCCCCACTCTTGCTCAGTCTCGAGAGCCCCCTTGTGGCTTCAGTCAGACTTGACACACGCACACATGGGCCACTCATGGTAACGATAGTTTCCGTCCAGCTCCGAGGGGGGAAAAAAGAACAAAAAATACTCCCAGAACCATGTAGAACGGAACGAATAAATTGTAACGAAAAAAATGTATTACACCTTTCCGAAGAATTTGAATAAAAAATAAGGATAAGTCGACGGAAACCCTTAAAATTTCGCCACTTCCGGCCATCACTCACGGCAGAGCGAGCCCTCCCTCTTCCCTATTCTTGCACCCCTGTGGGTCAAAAGTGTCAAGTAATGGTTGATCTAAGTACGCATATTTTGAAATAATGTTTTTTCTTCAAGTGTCCTTTCTAACTTGACAGTTGTCATATTTATGACATTTTGAAAAATGTTACGCGTCAAATGTTGACAATTATTGGTGTTTTATTTTTAAATACAGATTAATTCGCAAACGTTTTGAAGGTTAGTTTCAATTAAATATTATTATCGCTGCGTTATCCCGAAGAAATTATTGAAGTGACCACTTTTTTGTAATTGAATTCAGCTCGACAACAATGGACGCAGGATTTTTTAAATTCATGCACAGCTCGAATAGCACCCGGGAAAAAAACGTGGAGAAATAATTATTTTCGTTGTGACAAGTCGGCATCGGACACGTCGACGAGTTTCGTTTCGTTCGCAGGCGTAGAAACTGGATGCTGGGGGAAAGGAGAGAGGGCGGAGGCGCAAAGGAACTTGAAATTTACTCCCTTGTATGCGGGTATCCGTAAATAAATTTATTCAATTTTCTTTCCCATGTCACGCGTGTGAACGCGATCCAGACAAGGTCACCAACCTCTCGTTATGGCGGAGTCCTCTCTCTCTCTCTCTCTCTCTCTCTCTCTCTCTCTCTCTCTCTCTCTCTCTCTCTCTCTCTCTCTCTCTCTCTCGCGCGCGCGCCCTCCGGCCTATCTACACCCACCCTTTTTGGCCCTTTCATGGGACTCGGCGACATATTTTTCGTTAGCTTTGTGGCTCTCTGCTACGAGAATTTTGGATGTACCAAATGTATACTAGAGGCCCAGGAGGGGCAGGGGGGGGGGAGAGACAGAGAGAGAGAAGCCAGCTGTGGAAACTGGCATCTGCCACAAGAAACTCCAACGCCACGCTACATGCAAACGCCAAACACACGAGAGATCCAAGACGCACTTCGTTCACAACCTACAACACGTTGACGTAAATTTTTCGAAACCAACCAAAATCCAGGGTTACGCATATGGAAAACAGGGGAAACCGGGAAAACGCGGGGAATTTCTTCCCTCCTGGAATAATCAGGGAATTTTGGAAATTCTCTGGAATTTTCTCACAATTTACTTTTTGAAAGAATTACGAAAAATGAAACTGACTTGAGAAAAAACTGGACAGTATGAAAATAAAAATTTTTTGTATATTTTTAATATTTATATTATTCCTCATTATACACAAAAGAAAGTTATGCCAGTGCCAAACATTGAGAATTAAACTGAAAACTAATTTATTGTAAAGCTACATTTGTAAATGAATGTAATTAAAAGTAAAGCTACAAAAATACATTTGCATCCGATCTGTCGATACACAACCACATCATTTTATCTAATTTCCATATATTTGGCCTTAAAAAAATTATGTTATCCAGTTCAACATAATTCTTTAATAGAAGGATCGAGTTGAGAATTTCCTTTGTTTCTTCAAATCGGTTAAAAATGTTGTTTTATTTTCCCAAAAATCAGTCGTTGCTATTTTTACGTATATAATTTTTCCGTATAGTGTGTAACGTTTACAAAGATCTCTCTAATACAAAAAAGATATGTTTGATGAAAAGAAAGTGTTCTTTATTTGACCCTAATCCGGCTAATTTGCAAAACCTGGAATTTTTGCAAAACCTGTATGGAAAATCTGGAAAAGTCAGGGAATTTCTGAGTCAATGCGTAACAACCCTAAAATCATGCCAACGTATATGAGGCGCGTGTCACCTTTTGGAAAATCGAGCCTTTTTTTTCTGTACACTAACATCTTGCACGATTTTTTCGCCGAATTATTTTTGTTACAAATGTATTTTTTATGAATGGAATGCATGAATTTTTTCCAATGGGTAAAGAAAAATCATTAATTTTTCAAATATATTCACAATCACATTTTTCTAGTGAGTAAATGAACAGAGTTTTTTTATGGAGAAATAAAATAATTGCAATTTTTTTTACACCAAGAAAATGTGTTCTTAAAATTGCATTCCTATGAATAATTATTTTATTTCACGATGAGAGATTTTTTTTCTTTCTATCCACTACAATTGGTACGATGTCTACAGAAGTACGTTTAGTCGCTTTGATCCAAAAAATATAAGTCGCATGTCACGCTTTGGAAAACCGAGGCCTATATTTTTTTTGTGTAGACCAAAATAAGGTAGGAATAATTTTTTGTCGTAGTATTTTTACTATGAATGTATTGTTTTTAATGAATTGTTAGAATAAAGTATATCAATGCTTCTAACGAGGAACCAAACAATTGGAGTTTTTTCAGTTTATAAATAGATTAATCGGAATTCTTTTGACACAACGGAAATGTGTTCTTGAAATTGTATTCCTATAAATAATTCTTTTATTTCATGCCGAGAGATTTTTTCATCAAGCACTATTGTTACTCTGAATAGAGAGGCATTTTATTTTGCACGGTACGATAATCTTGCATATTTTTCCTTGAACTTATTCCAAATTTTCAGTTCATACCAAATTATTTATTCATTTTCATTCTTCATTCGTTTGAACATTTTAAGTATTTCAATTTTGAACTTATTTCAATTCATTCTCATTAGAAGCTGTATTGACTTGATTCAACTGACCGTACTTTCATTTATTTTCAACCCAAAGACGCTTGTTGTATTTCTATTTTTCCTTTTTATCACCCCCCCCCCCAACCCATATTTTCAAGTATTGTACACGATCTTCCAGCATAATTTGAATGTCCCAAATAATTTACGCGTACGCCTACGTTTCGCCGTTATTTATCTCTAGCAAAGGGCAAAGATCCCAATGAGAGATACGAATACGGAAAAATTCGAAGAGAAAAAGAAAAGTAATTATCCGAGCTCGTATGTGCGACATTCGAAGCGCAAAAAAATAAATTAACAGAGTAGAAGGATGATATCCTCAGATAGCCTCTTTTCCCCCGGCATTCCTACGAGCGAGCGGTACGAGCAGCGTCTGTGAGTCACAAAAAAACAATGGTAATCTATGGGTGAGGGGGAGGAGGAGGAGGAGGAGGGTGCGGGCCGGGGGATTCACACAGCTGCTCCTCCGCACACTGATGTGTGCTCTCACTCTCGGGGCACCTCGTTCTCTTTTTTTTTTGCTTTATTTCCGCCCCCTCCACCCAGTCCAACTGGCGTCCGGCATTCATACAGGGTGTCCCGAAACATCTTCGTGCTGTGTTGCTCGCAATCTCTAACATCCGACGAAAGTACTCGAATTTGCAACTTGATGTTGTGATTTCAAGCGAAAATTTATTCGATGAATACGAAAGCAACCGAAATTAAAGTAAAGAAAAATTAAGTAAAAATTGGGAAATTTTGCGTTACGTAATTTATGGATACGCCCCCTAACAGGTATATGCTGCCCAAAAACAGGTCGGTTTTGAATATTTTTTTCTAATGAGAGTATCGGGATCACGTGGCCGGAATTTCACACATAATTCATACATAGGCTCGCAAAGTTTGAGTTTTGTTTTAATTGAAGAAATGTTGGTAAACCCTGAAGTTATCATAATTTACCGAAGCCTACCAAGGGCTAATCTGAAATGAGCGATGAAAATGTACCCTTGGTATAACAATAAATCTTTCGTACGAGTCGATGCTTTGTTGAAATTTTGAAAATTACGAAAATGGCAAGTTGTAGGAAAGAAGATTAATTTTCGACCAAACGAAACAACTTTAATTATTTGTTATCATTAAACGGATAAACAGAAACGTCATTCGGTCCGTAAATGTTATAAACCATGCTTTGTCCGAATTTGAAGTAAATCGGGCAAGTAAGCGTTGAGATTTGATTTTCACTGTTTTATGAAACGTCGCGAAAAAAAACCGCAGCGGAAAAAGGGCGAATTCCCAAAAATCGCCAAAATTCGGTTGATTTTCCGAGTTTTTACGAAATCTTCGATGCAAGTTAAAGTTGAGACCTCAGGCTGTAAAAATGCAATGAAAAATTGTATTTTTTTTTACATTTCAAGCTCACGCAGGCCCCTTGATAATTAATAGCTCGTATCGTTCGATAAGACACTTTGTAACGTCATTCACATGCTTCGAGAGTCATATGATACCTTTCGCTATTAATGTGTCGTGGCGGAATTTGGCGCGATTGAAATAAACGAAATAATAATGATTATGTAATAATAACAACACGAGAGAAAGACATGGGCATTTTTCGATTGCAACGAGCAATGCGGTTAGTGCACGACGTCGGAAAAATAATTACGAGTTATCTAAGGTCACAGGAGCATCTCCATATGCGCCACTCGCAATTTTAACCGTATCGCTCGTGGGTCGAACAATATGGAGTTCACAAAAACAAACTCGCTGCATATGTATACGCGCAAAACAGCTGTAGGGTGAAGAAAAAACTCGTCAAAACGGTTGGAAAAAAAAGTCGTTAAGATATTGAACATTTTCGAATAAATTGTCAAATTTAACCAAAAATTTAAAATATTTATGGCCGAGCTGACTCAGTAATCTTTTTTTTTTTTTTTTTTTTTTCAAATTTATACAAAATCTTCGCCGCAAATTAAGATTGAGACCCAAGGCCATAAAACCGCGCAATGAAAAATCGTGTTTGCCAAATTCAGGGTTGTTACGCATATGGAAAACAGGGAAAACCGGGAAAACTCAGGGAATTTCGTTTCTCCCGGAATAAGCGGGGAAAAGTCAGGGAATTTTGGAAATTTTCGGGGATTTTCGCACAATTTACTTTTTGAAAGAGATACGAAACATGAAACCCACTTGACAAAAAAACTGAACAGTATAAAAATAAATATTTTTGTATACCTTCAATTTTTATATTATTCCTCATTATACACAAAAGGAAGTTATGTCAGTGCCAAACATTGAGGATTTAAAAAAACTGAAAACTAATTTACTCTAAAGCTACATTTGTAAATTGAAGTAAATTAAAAGTGAAGCTACAAAAATACATTTGCATTCAATCTATCGATACACAACCACATCATTATCATTGTAGATAAGTATTTATATTTATTTGTTATTTTCACCGGCGTACAAACTTTTGTTTATAATGAAGAACAGGTTCTGTATTTGCTTTTAATGTCTTTTTTTACTTTATAATGTTTAAATTATGTTTCGAATTTCAGTTGAAAAAAAAAATATTAATTTTATCAAATTTCCATATATTTGGCCTTAAAAAAATTATGTTATCCAGTTCAACATAATTTTTCAATAGACGGATCGAGTTGAGAATTTCCTTTGTTTTTTTTGGGTCGGTTGAAAATATTGTGTTTTTTTTCACAAAAATCAGTCATTGCTATTTTTATGTATATAATTTTCCCGTATAGTTTGTAACGTTTACAAAGACTAATATCTCTCTAGGGAAGAATAAATGGGTTTTTAGGCGAGTGGTGAGCAGATGTAAGGTATACAGATTAATGGATAAGGATAGAACGACCGAGATTATAAGATTTGTTAATATATATTTGCTGACATTGTAGAAGTTTTGTAAAAAAAACTTTTTAAAAAAGTTATGCAAATAAAACTATTGATTGACTAATATCTCTCTAACTAAAAAAATATATTTTCGATGAAAAGAAAGTGTTCTTTATTTGACCCTAAACTGGCTAGTCTGCAAAGCCTGGAATTTTTGCAAAACCTGCATGGAAAACCTGAAAAAGTCAGGCAATTTTCGAGTCAATAATGAGTAACAACCCTGCAAATTTCTTGAACGCAGGTTTACGTGCATTGAAAAAAAAACTCGTGATAGGAATACGAACGATAATAAAACATTCCGGATGACGAAAAACTGAAGATCTCTGTGTACGGTGTCCGTACGTGGATGACGGAAAATCAATCCGCGGCGACGTTTTGCTCGCTCAAACTTTAATCGAGATGATTCACCGCGAGGATTTCGCGCATACTCAGTGAGTCACGTACTCCAGCCTTGTCGAGTGCTCGTGCTCTTCTATTACCCGCTCTTACACGTCATTGTAATTGGTTTCCAGTATCATGGAATGACCGATACCGCGCAGTAATAACAATAATAATATTAATAATAATCTTTCTTTCTTTTTTTTTTTTACGACGACGATGAGTGATGCGTTTGCGATTAATCATCGCGCTCTCGAATCGTGTCACCGTCGACGGTTGTGACTAACGCTGTAGTCGTAAATAAATATGAACTGAGGAAGCGGCCGAAAAATAATCGATACTGAATCAGATGAATTATATTGCGATTGAACAAGAGGAAAATGGGAACTGCCAGATCAAGAAGGAAAAAAATCCAGCTCGGCTGAATGTGCCAAAATTAAATATACCGTAATTACTGCGTATTTGATTTTATATGTATACATTTACATTTTATAATTAAAATTACAAAAATTAATTATATCGTTTTTATAATATAGTATTGGAATGTTAATTTTGTAATCTAAATTTTACATTACTGCATATCGAATTTTATTTTGAGGGAGAGATACCTTTAGGCGAAGAAAAAATTCGCTGATTTTGCATGATTTTTGTTTAAGCAAATATTTCGTTACATTTTTTTGAGACTTAGCGTATGTTTTATTACTACTTTTGGCTGTTACGTGGTATTTTTATTTATTTACTAATCTTCAAAAATAACGAAGGTATGGCCCGGTCTTCTAGATGGGTGGCGGCCGATGCTGTCAGGCGGCGTGACATCTAGCCTCGGCGTGATTAATCGTAAAAAAAAATCAACAAAAATTTTTCTTCCATTAACACTCGTACGCGAAATATGAACCAACAAAAAGTGAGAAACGTTGAGAATCGATGAAACGGTACGCTTCGAAACAAAAAGATTGAATTTTCCTCAAAAAATGGCTACATTTTGCAACAAAAAATATTTTTCATTTCATTTTCAACAAGATTTAAGGTTCATATTCTAGACAACAATATTAGAAAGATTTAGATCAAATTTTATCAGAATCAGCCGATTAGGTTTATAGCTATACGTCACGCAAGTTTTGAAAATGCAGTTTAGAAGACCGACGTTGAAAAAGTTTAATAAAAAAAACCATGTAACGGCCAAAATCAGTAATGAAGCATACCCTAAGTCTCAAAAAGGGCGAAGAGATCTTTCCTTTAAAAAAAAAAAAAATCATGAAAATCAGCGTTTTCTTTCCTCGCCCAAAGGTATCTCCCCCCCTTAATGGTATTGACGTTCGCATCGTTCAGACGCAACGAATTAATGTTCTTTTTTTTATATTGCCGTATTTTTTTCGGCACATTTAGGCTACGAAAGTCTATGAAACAATTTAAGAGGATACTTGTTAGAAATCAACAACCAAAACCTGCGAATAAAGATTTTGGATAATACAAGTCTGGGAGAATTTTCGTTGGATTCCAAGGATGCAAATTCAACATCATAGTAATTGCGCGTTTGACATTACAGGGTAGGATGAATGTATTTACACTGATTTGGTAGAACTATGCTCGGGCAAACTAGAAATAAAATTTTTAAGTATCAATATTATCAACGACGCAGCGCGACGATAATTAATAAACAATGAGTAGCAATTCATAAAATAAATAGTAGATAGGCACTACTTTCCGTACAATGCACATAATTATTTATAGAGAATGGAATAAAAAAGGGACGAGGATAAAAAAAAGACCTTTTTTTTCTATTAAATTTCTATTTATTTTATATTTGTGCCTGTGTCCCTGTTTTTGCGGTAACTCATAGACAAATATGCGAAAGAAATAAAAAGCGACCCAATACGAGAAAAAAAAAATAAAGAAAACGTAACTTCATCAAAAAACCACAAAGCCATTCTATATAGATAAAAAAAAAACTATGGGGATGAACTTTGCATCGTTGGAATGCACCGAAGATTATTTTTTTTTTTTACTTCACTTTAATGGCTAAACCCTTTTTTTCAAGTTTAGGTTATGCCCCAATAAGGATCTTCGAAAAGGCTTCAGTAATTCCTTGTAGCTTGGAGGTAGCAAAACAAATTGGTCAATACGAAAAAAAAAATTCCCTACATCCCTACGAGGCAAATTTCAATACCATGAAAAATTGAAAAAAATAGAATAAAAAGGAGGTGCACGAAATTACAAAAATATTTTTAAAAATTTGCGACAGGGGGAGAGAGAGAGAGAGAGAGAGAGAGAGAGAGAGAGAGAGAGAGAGAGAGAGAGAGAGAGCCACAGACCGTATACATAATAAATACATTCATGTACACGATACAAGTTAGAAATAGAACTTTCCCTCTTTCGCTCTCCCTCTCAATACAAATCACCCCCTCCACCCCTCGTCCTCCGGCACTTGCTGGCGCAAGTAGTTCACGTGCAAATCTCCCCGAGGTACGTCATCGCCGTCGCCGACAGGACTCGCGAACCTGTGTGGCCTCTCGAGGTCACGCGACTAGAATTACCGATACGTACCATACAATCTACAGGGTCGCAGAAAAAGGAGTACTGGAATAGCGAGCAGCAAAAGTTGAAGAAGCGATTGAAAAAAACAATAGTCGCCGAAAAAGCATGATTCGAAGCACCATAAAGAGAGACTTTGTGCTTGGAGTGCCATATTTCGGGTGTTTACATTTTATTTTTTTTAAAGGAAACGAGTAAAGCTTTTTGAGTGCGGTTTTTTTCTTGCTTTTATTCATGATATACAGAACGTTGAAAAAAATTTTTTTTTGAAAAAAAAAACCAATATGGCGGCCGTTGCAGCTCCGCGAAAACAGGGCCTCAAATCGCGGGAGGTAAACGGCTGACATCACTGCCCCCTCTTTGTTGATCTGAAACACAAATTCAAAGCATATTATCAATCTGTGACCCTTTGGTCATGAAATGACGGATGGGTTTTTCGTTTAGTACAAATTTCGGAAAATGGCAGCAATTTAAAAAAAATCGATTTTTCGCGTTTTTTTCGCATAAAAAGATAAATAATAAATGCAAAAATGTATTTATCGAAAAACCGATCCGTCATTCCGTGAAGACATATTTTCTGAACATGCTCTCCAAATTTCAGGTCGATATGTTGATTACAGCGGTCAGGACAATGTCAGCCATTTTTAAAAACGTGTTTTCGAGAAAAACGCGTTTGAAGTTTTGCATTGTGTTTACACAAATGTGTTTATAATTACCGCTAATCGGCAATGCCTGGTCCATAGAGGCATCCCTCCTCTTCTTCTAGCTGCTCATGTTGAGCCGCTAACATCTCCCGCTGCTCAATCAAGGACAAAGTCTCCGTTAAGGCACATTTGTGGCTAACAAGGAACATCCCTCAGGTGACACTCTTCGATTTTGTTGAAATTTGGATATGTTATAAAGTACCGAAAAGTAAGCGATACGGATTTTTTTTTATCGGCGGAAAAACGGTTTTAAGGGGTGAAGCCACCCCTCGAAACAAAGGCATCTCCAGGGGTAATATAGCAGTTTCACACGCAAGGAGTCCACCGATTTTAATGAAACAAAAACGAAAATTCTAACCCGAAGCAATGAAAAATACACTATAGTGGCATTGCAACAAAGAAAAATTAAGTAGTAAACCACCCTAGAGATGCCTTTCTTCAAGGGGTGGTTTCACCCCTTAAAACCGTTTTTCCGCCGATAAAAAAATACGTATCGCCTACGTTTCGGTGCTTTATAAGATATCCAAATTTCAACAAAATCGAAGCGTGTCACCTGAGGGATGTTCCTTGTAAGAAAAAAATGGCAAAGGCTATACTTACGGCCAGAAAAGAAAATGACAAAGGCAATATTTCATTCGCGTAAATGCGAATGGAATATCACAAAGATTGCAATGTGAATTTTTGTCAAATTTACGTTGCTAATTTGATTTCTGAAATATTATGCCTTCGTTTTTTCCTCTCGAAAGGTTCTTTAATTTCCAATGTTGTAATGTCCAATATACAGGGTGAGGCACTAACTGTTGCCAGCTTGAATATCTCTGTAATTACCGACGTCACAAAAAAATGTTCGAAACAAAAGTTGTACCGTACGAAAAGGGTCATCAAATGCGACCATTTTTTTTATCTCAGTGGAGGCGCTGTCGCACAGTAAAGGTCACCTCCGCTTTTTTAAATCGGACGGTACATTTTTTTTTCAACTATCTTGTAGAGCATCGAAAACTGCATAAAAAACATTTAGGGGTCAAAGTCGTTCAAGGTCATTTAAGATCAAAAAGTGACATGAACTTTATTTTTATGTGAAATTACCTTTATTCACAATAAATGTTCAAACCGATTGCCATTGGAATCAATGCAGTATTGCAATCTCCTCATCACGAATTTCTTATCACTTCGGCACTTATCGCCGAAGTCTTGCCATTGTCTTATATGTAAGTAACGGCACCAAACCTACAATGTACACGGAACATTGTACAATGTTTCGCCCAAACAAACCAAAGCTAACGATAGTAAGTATGGCGAGACTAATATTAATGAATCAAGCGAATGTGAATGATGTATTCTTTTGAAGAGCAAACTGATATGCTTCTAATTTACGGAGAATGTCAAAAAATGCAGTGAGAGCTAGAGACCTATACGCTGAAAGATTTCCTGAACGTTCTCATCCTACACGCCGTACATTTCAAATTTTGTACACTAAACTGAGGACAACTGGATCCTTGACCCGTCGGGAAAGTAATCGGCAAAAGCGAGTTACTAACGAAGAAACGGAAATTGGTGTTCTTGCCGCCGTTCATCGAGACTCTTGTGCGAGTTGTCGTCAAATTGCGAGGGAATCTGGCGTAAGCCAAATACGTATTCTACGTGTTCTACATCGTCATAAATATCATCCTCACCACATCAGTCTCCACCAGGAATTAACTGGTACGGATTTCATGAATCGCACTGAATACTGCCGATGGGCTCAACGCCAGATTCAGAGAGATGATTCATTTATTAATCGGATTTTATTTACTGATGAGGCAACATTTACGAATCATGGAAATATTAACTTGCATAACATGCATTTGTGGTCAACCGAAAATCCACATTGGCTGCGGCAAGTTGCACACCAAAGATCGTGGTCGGTTAATGTATGATGTGGGACTATTGGGGATAGAATCGTAGGCCCTTATTTCATCGAAGGGAATCTTAATGGTAGGAAGTACACCGCATTCTTTAAAGAAACATTAGGTCCGTTATTGGCAGAAATACCTTTAGAAACAAGAAACAGAATGTGGTATCAACACGATGGGTGCCCGGCACATTTTTCGCTGATAGCTAGAAATGAATTGCAAAAGAGATTTCCAAATCGTTGGATTGGACGCGGATGAGCTGTATCGTGGCCGGCTCGCTCGCCAGACTTGACGCCTCTGGACTTTTTCTTGTGGGGATACTTGAAAGATCTTGTTTATAAAGAAAGTCCAACTACGACGTATGATATGCGTGAGAGAATTCTTCGAGCCTGTGATTCGATAAGTGCCGAAGTGATAAGAAATTCTACACAATCCGTGATGAGGAGATTGCAATACTGCATTGATTGCAATGGCAATTACTTTGAACATCTACTGTGAATAAAGCTAATTTCACATAAAAATAAAGTTCATGTCACTTTTTAATCTTAAATGACCTTGAACGACTTTGACCCCTAAATGTTTTTTCATGCAGTTTTCGATGCTCTACAAGATAGTTGAAAAAAAATGTACCGTCTCATTTGAAAAAGTGGAGGTGACCTTTACTGTGCGACAGCGCCTCCACTGAGATACCAAAAATGGTCGCATTTGATGACCCCTTTCGTTATGGTACACCTTTGTTTCAAACATTTTTTTGTGACGTCGATAATTACAGAGATATTCAAGGTGGCAATAGTTACTGCCTCACCCTGTATGATGTCGTTGCAATTCTCATCGTTGGAATGCAGTGAAAGTTCCGTTTGATATTTTTATTTCTTTACTTGTCGCAAATCTTTTTTTGTCTCAAATCAAATCTTTTTTTGTATATTTATATTACAGATCGCTAAATAAGTGTATTTAGGGGTTAGGCTACTGCGACGACCCGAAAATCAGGGTTATTTCAAAAATTAATTTTGAAGGCACAAGCAAGATGATTGGAAAATGGTTGAAACATTCATGTGCCAAATTTCATAAAAAAGAATTAATAATTAGAGAAGCCATAAGCAATGTCGTGGTGGACTTTTGAGCGTGAGGTTAACAGAGGAAATTAAAGGAATTTGAAAATAATAATTTTCACTGCATTCCAACGATGCCTACGTCAACCTCGTAAGATAATTTCGTCATTACACAAATTTTGCACGTACGGTGGATATAAAAAAGTATTTGTACATCTCACACGAAACTGTTGTTAATTTTGCTGCGTACGTTTGTTCGTCTCCTGCCAAGATTCTTGTAAACAGAAACCACGTGTAATTAACATAACCTATCGAGCACAGAAACTTAATAAAGCATTTTTTTTTTTCGTAGGATCGTTTGAAAAAGACGACGTGTACGAATACTTTTTTTTTACCCACTGCAGTTTGATTTTTACAACTTCGATTTCATAACTTGCGCCGAGGTTTGCAAATGAAAGATAAAACGAAAAATTGAAGAAAAAATAGGGCGAACGAGTCTGTAAAACTGAAATTGAAGTACATGGTGCGCAATGAAGTTGTTGGAAATATTTGAACACCCTGTAGAGGACGGTAGCAAATATTACTCTCTGATATCAGACGTCCCGCGAATACTTCAAGGTATTCTGCATTAATGTACGTACATGTATACTTAGGTGAAGTATACGTCGGGAACGAGGGAACAGACGATATGAGAATGAGCGCCGATGTGTCGGGCGCCTCACTGTCTCTGCGTGTTTCGTCTACCTTTCTCTTCCACCCTTACCAACCTCGCAATTCCCCCCCTGCCCCGATGGCCTCTCGCTCACGGCTACCCTACCCTTCGACGAGGGATCGATCATCCTCCTGCGTTCTCCTCGAACGAGTATCTCAAAAAGAGACACTTTTTTAAATCGCCTATGGGAGTGGAAATTTCCCGAAAATTGGACGAAATAACAGTTTACTCTTGACAGGAAGTGCTCTTTTTTGTTTTTTTTCTTCTTGTGCACCGACCCCTCCGAATGGATCTTTCTTTCCAAATATGTAATAGAATTTTTTTTTCGTACGTCGAAATTTGCATCGTTGGACAGCGAAGCAATTTGTTGCTTGTGCATGCGCTTTAATTTTTATTATCAGTAACAATTTTTTTCCCCAGTTTCAGTCTGTAGATCTTTGATGAAGACAAAAACTTTTCAGAGATTTTCATGATCCTAATAATAATAACGATAATAAAATTGAAATAAATGGGCAGTACGAAAAATATGTTTTCGTTGTAGTCCGATGATGCAAATTACAACAGCAGGATTGTTACGCATATGGAAAACAGGGGAAACCGGTAAAACTTAGGGAATTTCTTTCCTCCCGGAATAATCGGGGAAAAGTCAGAGAATTTTGGAAACTCTCTGGAATTTTCTCAGAATTTACTTTTCTCAGAATTATGAAAAAAGAAACTGACTTGAGAAAAAACTGAACGGTATAAAAACAAATACTTTTGTATATTTTTAATATTTATGTTACTCTTCATTGTACACAAAATAAAGTTATGTCAGTGCCAAACATTGAGAATTAAAAAAAATTGAAAACTAATTTACTTGTAAAGCTACATTTGTAAATCAAAGTAAATTAAAGGTAAAGCTACAAAAATACATTTGCATTCGATCTGTCGATACACAACCACATCATTATCATTATAGATGACTATTTATATTTATTTTTTGTTTATTTTCACCGGCGTACAAACTTTTGTTTATAACGAAGAACACTTTCTGTATTTGCTTTGAATGTATTTTTTTTACTTTATAATGTTTGAATTATGTTTCGAATTTCAGTCAAAAAAAAAAAATATCCATTTTATCCAATTTCCATCTTAAAAAAATTATGTTATCCAGTTCAACATAATTCGTCAACAGAAGGATCGAGTTGAGAATTTCCTTTGTTTCTTCAGGTCGGTTGAAAATGTTTTTTTTTTTCACAAAAATCGGTCATTGCTATTTTTACGCATATCATTTTCCCGTATACTTTTTAACGTTTACAAAGACTAATATCTGTCTAGCTCAAAAAATGTATGTTTGATGAAAAGAGTGTTCTTTATTTGACCCTAAACTGGCTAGTCCGCAAAACCTGGAATTTTTGCAAAACCCGTATGGAAAACCTGGAAAAGTCAGGGAATTTCTTAGTCAATAAGGCGTAACAACCCTGAACAGCATTTTATTCGACCAGCGACTGTACAGTTCCCACATTCTCCAATTGAACAAATGACAAATTTTTCATTTTGTACGAAGAAAAAGATTCGTGGATCGGCAGAATGGAATCTGTTTATGTGAATAATTTTGGTGACGAATTTAGCACCGTTAAAATGCAATACTTTTACAAATGAAACATTCTTGCCCAATTTTTTAATTTCATACTTCTTGCCAAATCTATAAATTGCACATTTTTTGCGGAACTGCTTTTTTTTTTTTTTTTTAATTTCCGCAACGTAAGTTCTTTTTGTGAATTTTCGGTTTTACATTTTCCAACTAATGTACACTCTGAGCTGATCAAAACCCAGACGAGATAAACTCGATCGTTTTTGGAAACATTTTTTTTCCAAAGCTTCATAAATCCGGGAAGAAACATATTTTTCGAACACACAAAACAGAGGGCAATTTAAAAAATGCAAATTCACTTTCTGTCAAGCACGTCTGGAAAAATTCATACGCTATTATTCCTCTTACTCCGTCCTCACATGCTCCATTACCCCCATAACTCTCCGATCGGAGCAAATCTGCAGAAGGAAAATTTAGTACACTGCAACTCAAATGTCTTAAGAGAAAAAAAAAATAAGTTTACCGCATTTTTATTTAATATCCTCCGGTACGAATCATGGGTCGATGTTAAATAAAAATAAACTTAACGCGCGTTTTAATTATCCAGTAATTTATTGCATCCACGTACGTTTGAGGAATTAATTTTTTTTTTAATTACGCGGCAGTAATGTCGGCATAAATTTCCATGGAAAAAATGTCCCCTAACGGAAAGGGGAGGTGAGCGATGGAGGGTAAGGCATAGATAGATAGATAGATAGATAGATCGACAGATAGATAGACAGATAGATAGACAGATAGATAGATAGATAGATAGATAGATAGATAGATAGATAGATAGATAGATAGATAGATAGATAGATAGAGGGAGAGGGAGAGGGAGAGGGAGAGGGAGAGGGAGAGGGAGAGGGAGGATTACTGAGACACGATAATGTCTCGGGGAGTCGTAGTTGAACTAGCTCGCCTTGCCTGTTGTCCGCCGACGCCGTTTCGTCTCACCAATTGGCCGGACAAGAATAGAGAAAATTATTCTTCTCAATTTGACGCAATTTAAGAGAATTAAGCCGGACGCTATCTCTCGCCCTCTCTCTCCTTCTCTCCCTCAGCCCCTTCTCCCTCTCACTTTCTTTCTCGATCGTATTTCCTTCTTTTTTTAATTCCACAATATTCACTCCTAGCTTTCTCCTTGACGTCGAGAACTTGCTTGGGCAAAAAAATGGCATTTCAATTTCATCAACGTTTCACTGCGAATTACATTTCAATTGGAACGCAATGACAATTCATTCTTCTCAAACGCTCGAATTCTTTACCCAATTTTCACCAGCACAAAAGTCCCGCAATAATTTCTTATCCTGCTCATTAAAAAATCGGAAAATTTGCAAAAATAATCTTTCGCACAACAATGTACACGAGGAAATAAAAATATGAAAAAAAAAGAGTTTCCGTTGCATGTCAACGTTCATCGAGGTTGAAATTCCTATACGTAAAAGTGGAAACTATACAACGCGCGTATTTGTTCTCGTCTTGGACACGGACGATTGATGCTGCTATTCTATGGTATTGAAGGTTGTTGAATTTTGCATCGTTGGCGCACACCGAAAATTCTTGATGTATTATTTCCTTGTTTTTGTTATTTAAAATATTTGCCACTTTTGCTTATACATGTTAAATGAGGATTTTCCAAAAAGCTTCCTGTCATTACCGTAGTTTAAACGTGCAAAAAAAACGGCAATATACTATAAAAATATTTTTCCGTTTTATTTCAACGATGCTCTAACTTCAATACCATGCCATTTTTAGATGCAATAGCGAGCCATTGGCGGCGAACGGATCTTTAATTTTACATCTACGTATTAAAATCCTCCATTAGTAACGATCACGTAGGGACTCCTTGATGCTGAGATGCAAAATAAAATAATCGACTTGTACTAAAAATCTTATTACGAGTAACATGGGCCAGAAGTGCATTATAATCATTATTGTTGCATTATATGGGTGCAATGTGTGTGTGTATGTATATGTAATATGCATACATACATACATACATACATACATACATACATACATACATACATACATACATACATACATACATACATACATACATACATACATACACACATACATACACACATACATACATACATACATACATACATACATACATACATACATACATACATACATACATACATACATACATACATACATACATACATACATACATACATACATACATACATACATACATACATACATACATACATACATACATACATACATACATACATACATACATACATACATACATACATACATACATACATACATACATACATACATACATACATACATACATACATACATACATACATACATACATACATACATACATACATACATACATACATACATACATACATACATACATACATACATACATACATACATACATACATACATACATACATACATACATACATACATACATACATACATACATACATACATACATACATACATACATACATACATACATACATACATACATACATACATACATACATACATACATACATACATACATACATACATACATACATACATACATACATACATACATACATACATACATACATACATACATACATACATACATATATATATATGGATCTATCGGGTGCAATCGCTGTTGATGTTATCGCAGCAGAGGATCAGTAGTTCTACCCGATAATCTCTTTGAGTCTTCTGATATACTCTAAGCCGTACACGTACATGTATATGCAACAGCCTCGGATTTGCCGAGTTGCGCCGAAGAATTTCACGTATTTTTTTTAATTCTCTTCAATATAATCGGTTTTTTAAGACGTTTTTTCTCTCCTCGTACGTCATTGGGGAACAGCATCGATTCAGTAAGTACTCGAACGAGCCTCGAAATAGAATACCCTAAGCTTTAAATCCCGGATTTTTTTTTACGAGCTTGCCAGACGTTATTTCAGCTTTGTATCTTCACTCGAGCGGAAGCTCCAGCTCCCCCCCCCTTCTCAACTGGATTCATCCATTTTTGTTGCATTAATCACCCGAGGGAAACAAAAAAATGAACATGTTTGGTACATTCGTTTATTTCGGCAATGGTGCAAATGTCGAGATGATTAATATTCGTTATTGTCAGTTCATTAGTAGCGATTGGTGGAGGGAATTTTTTTTTTTTTTTTGAGCACATTGAGTCTTTGCTTGTAGATTTTTTACGTCGCACGTGGTAGAAGATAGATAACAAGGAAAGTTACTGGTATTTTTATTAACTGAAGATTTTCTTTATTTTTTAATATTCAATTTAATAATTTGTTTTGCTTTAATTACATTATTTGTTTTTTACATTATTACATTTACAAATTACATTTGCTTACGTTTGTATTGTTTTTTTTACATTTAACGACATTTGTTTTGCTTTACATTTAGATTTAATACATTACGTTTACATTACATTTGTTTTACATGTAATTACATTTCTTTTGCTTTAATTACATATTGTAACTTCATTTTTCCGATTTTTTTTAGTTTCATATTTTTTTATTCGACTTTTTTTTATTGCAATCGAAAATATGACTTTTAGGGTCAGCTTGCAGATCTGCGACGAGGAAAGAAAAAAGTTTGAACGAATTTCGTAGCATGTATTGCGTGAAGAACTTTTAGGCAATGGAAAAAAATGCAATGCATTGCAAGGAAGCAAGCTTCGACATCACGAATACGCGTTGATTTTGTCGCGAATAATGCCAATGACGTTTTTCATGCGTAGTAATTGGTTTGTTCGTCGTGCCCGATCGTTCTGGTTGTTTAAGTGTCGAATTGCGCACGAAACGCGAGACTCTCGCGATTATCAAATTACTCCCGTTACGATAAGACTGTATATTGGTCTATCGTAAAAATACGACGACGAGCCGCCGATTCTTCGTGTCTGTGTGCGTGTGTGGCGTAATAGATAGCATTTTTCCTCTGCTATTTACTATCGTTTGATTAGCGGCTATTTCGCTTCGTGCGCTTGTCCAAGGCCAAATCCTTCGGTGCCAAGGCAAATTTATATGCAACGCGCATGCAAAAGAGAATCGTTCCGGAAAAATGCATTAAAAAACGAGAGAAAAACACGGAAGGCACGAAGAACGCTGATAGTTGATTTCTCGGTCGATATGCTTTTTAGCAATTTGTTCTCCCATCCCTGATTATAATAACAGGGTTGTTACGCATATGGAAAACAGGCAAAACCGGGAAAACTCAGGGAATTTCGTTCCTCCCGGAATAATCAGGGAATTTTGGAAGTTTTCGGGAATTTTCTCGCAGTTTACTTTTTGAAAGAGATACGAAAAATGAAACCGACTCAGCAAAAAACTGAACAGTATAAAAATAAATATTTTTGTATATCTTTAATATTCATATTATTCCTCCTTATACACAAAAGAAAGTTATGTCAGTGCCAAACATTGAGGATTTAAAAAATTGAAAACTAATTTACTGTAAAGCTACATTTGTAAATTAAGGTAAATTAAAAGTAAAGCTACAAAAAAACATTTGCATTCGATCTGTCGATACACAACCACATCATTATCGTTATAGATAAGTATTAATATTTATTTTTTCTTTCTTTTCACCGGTGTACAAGCTTTTGTTTACAATGAAGAACAAGTTCTGTATTTGCTTTTAATGTATTTTTTTTACTTTATAATGTTTGAATTATGTTTCGAATTTCAGTTTGAATAAATAAATATTAATTTTATCAAATTTCCATTCATTTGGTGTTTAAAAATTATGTGATCCAGTTCAACATAATTCTTCAATAGTAGGATCGAGTTGTGAATTTCCTTTGTTTCTTCAAGTCGGTTAAAAATGTTGTTTTTTTTTCACAAAAATCAGTCATTGCTATTTGTATGTATATTATTTTCCCGTATAGTTTGTAACGTTTACAAAGACTGATATCTCTAACTTAAAAAATATATGTTTGATTAAAAGAACGTGTACTTTATTTGACCCTAATCTGGCTAGTCTGCAAAACCTGGAATTTTTGCAAAACCTGTATGGAAAACTTGGAAAAAATCGGGGAATTTCGGGATCAATAATGCATAACAACCCTGAATAAATGTACAACCTATTATTTCGTCTCCTTGTTGAGTGCGAGAATCACCTTTATTTTAAACAGTAGAAAAAAACGACTGAATTGGGACAAACTAAGCAAAATAAGTCATTTAATTTACGAATTATTCAATAATGTAATTACGTACAAAGTCAA
This sequence comes from Ophion costatus, assembly GCA_951751655.1. Taxonomy (NCBI): domain Eukaryota; kingdom Metazoa; phylum Arthropoda; class Insecta; order Hymenoptera; family Ichneumonidae; genus Ophion; species Ophion costatus. Next base: position 9,307,670 of record OX632359.1, read on the forward strand.
TTATTTTTTTTGCGTTTTTTTTGTTGTGTCTACTATTTTGTGGAAGTAGAAAGAAAAAATAATAAATCGCCGTGGTAAATAAAAGTAAGAAAAATCGCTAAGAACCAATTTATATGCGAGGACGAGAGGAAGACTCTATAAATAGAATTTAATGCAGTTGCGAAAGAATTCGATTAAAAAAAAAAACTAATTTAATCCTATCATCTCGGAGAGGCTGCACTATAATCTACAGGGTTGGCAATTAACAACAATAACGAACATTTTTTGAACAATTAGACACTTGATCACATCAGTTAGGTATTCTCAAAACGTAACTTAATTTTTTCGATGGATTCGAGCTCGCAAAGATACGGAGGGTCGACAGAAAAGCGTCAGTGACGGAGTCTCTAAATAGTCAGGCGCTTTGCTCTACTTCTATGAGTGCAAGTGGTTGTGGTCGTAGCCGGTCAGGCGCGCGTGTCCACTTTTCAATATTCAACCCGGCGCACGCGTAATGAGACTTCTTTCGCTACCTTTTTTTCCATTTACTCTTACTATAGTCCAGCTGTACTTTTTGCCAATAGTTCATCAATTACTACGGTTATTTTCACCAATTTTAAACAGACATATATGTCAGTGTACAAAAAAGGTAGGACAAAGTTCAGTCCAATTTGTTTTTTTTTTACAGAAACGAAAAAATAAACGTTTCTGCTAAAATCCACACTTTGGTGTCCTCGTGGGTGTAGTTTTTGTGCGTCTAGAAATTTGCATTTTTGGATTAAATCGTGTAATACGATCCTGGCGAGTGAAAAAGAAAAACACTTTGTGGCGACGATGAATTTTAATCGCACGTGCGATAATGAGAGTGTGGCAAAACGGCTGGACGAACAACAAAGTATGGAAGCTCCGATCCGAGTTGAAACAATTTCCGTAGTACGAAGAACACTCATTTGGTCCGATTAATTCTTCATTAAATTTTTTTTTTCATCGAAGATAGACGAATTCTCCGAATTTTATCATTGCAACTGATGCTTTTTGAAAAAAAAATTATCTGAATTTCAAATCTTGGGATTGGTTGATTTTTTTTTGAATTTCAATGAATTTCAGTGAATTTTTTGCGACAAATTTTGAACGAACGTCGACCCGAGCATCATTGCCATGTAATCGTACGTGTTTTTTCAATCGCCGCTTCTCATTGTCTAATAATAAATTTTGAATCTACAAACGTTCCGTCACGGAACAACGAGCTCAAACATGAAAATAAAAGTACTCGACACTAGATCGTACATTTAGTACTCACGTTTTTTTTGCCTATCTATCTGGGTCGGAGCACACACGCGCGGGGCTGATAAAAACAAAAAGACGGCGAATAAAAGAAAAATTGCCTGACTTGACTCGACCCATGAACGACCGGATACCCCCATTTTCTCTCTCTCTCTCTCTCTCTCTCTCTCTCTCTCTCTCTCTCTCTCTCTCTGTCCTTCGCTATCTCTATTTCTCCCTCTATCATTCGGAATAAATTATTCGCCATTCCCCGATGGAAATGCGAAAGTGTTCCACTTTGCCAATGTTGAAGCTTTATCATCAACAATATTGAACTCAATTTGTTAAAGAAAATTGGCCATATGTGTAAAAAAAAAATCATCAAAGCTGGCCGACTTCTGACTTTTTTTTTACCTCAATATAGTTGCTGAATGGGCAAATGAAAAATGATAAAAACGTCACGACGATGAAGTTTGCATGGTTGGAATGAAACGGAAACCGTTTTCTCTCATATCCCCAAATTGCCTCAAGCACATTTGAGTCGCGGAAATAACGCAAAAAATGTTTGGATTCTCACTTAGTGATCTATGGACTAATTCTGTGAAATATCATTTTGGATCACAGTAAGAAGGTGAATATTAAAGAAAAAATTTCAATGCATTCCAACGGATGCAAACTTCAATTTCGTAAAATGGTTGCTGTCAAACAGCGTGAAAATTTTTTTGAGCTTGATCTGCGAAATTGAAAAACAATTGGCTATCAGTGCATTCAACAAACATTTATTCATCACGCGCACACACCCACATATCTTAAAAAATCCATCATTGCTAAGAACAGAAAATTTGCGAAAAATATCGCCGGAACAGCGTTCAAGATGCGTTTCATTTTTTAATATTTCTTTATGATATTTCGTTCAATATACCAAATTGAAAAGAACGAAGACCGATAACGTGAAAAAAATAATGGATGTTTCTTACGGCGAAAAAATTAACACAATGAAGGCTCAAAATAACAAAAAATTATGGAATGCGCTCGTCACTAAAAATCCATACGTTATAAGAATGGAACATTTTTTTAAATATCGTCCGAACAGGATGCGTTCAATTGATGAAAAAAATTCTTTAAAATTTTCCGCTCAATCCACCAAATTGAATCGAAGACCAATAATGTTCAAAAAAACGTACGGCTCGTTCTTGCGAAGAAAAAACGACAATTAAGGCCCACAATATACAAAAAAGTTATGGTTAGTTTTGAGGGGGCGGAAAAGTACAAATTAGCTGGATTTCGCGGGGGAAAAGAAGGAATGATACATTTTTCAGTGGTTCGAAGAAGAAGAGGGTGGTAGAAATGACGTGTTTTCCCACTATACCCCAGCACTCGAGACATCGTTATATATTTGTTCAGCAATATTTCACATTTTACTATTCGTCCCATAAAAAAAGAGATAAATTCCTTTTGGCTCCCTTCATTATTAATAGAGCATCGGTGAACGATACAACTCGTCCCATTTATAAGAGGAGCTCGCTAATAAATCGACGCTAGAGGCACAGCCAGAGAGGGAGGGAGAGAGAGAGAGCGCGAGAGAGAGCGAGAGAGAGAGGGAGAGAGAGAGAGAGAGAAAAAGGGAAGAGACAGAAATATTTTATAAATAGATTCGCGTCAAGTGAGGGTTACGGTCACATATGATCTCAATAACACATTCCAATCTCCATTCACACAATTCGCATCCTGCTATATATCGATATCGCCCTCTAACGATAAAAACGCGGGCCAATAGAAAAATCACACGTCTTCAATTATTATTTTTTTCACCTATCGTAATTTTCAAATAGTCCCGACGAACTGACGCGTCATTGTCAAGTGTACGTCGGGGGCGGGAGGGCTGCGCCGCACTTATTGCCGCAATATTAAAGTCCGAACATTTCGTCGCGTGTCGCACTCTCGTAAAAACTGTACGAAGCTTGTAATTACGCTTTTTCGAGAAGGTTTTTCTCCCTCTCCGACGGAGGGACAAAATCATTGGCGTTCTATTGAAGAGGGTGTGAAAAGAAATCGGCTGAGGCAATCGAATGCAAAAAAAAAAACGCTGGTTATTAATAGCATCATTATTGTAAATCTTACTGTTATTTGCTTTACTTTCGTCGGGATTTTTTTTGCATTGACGAATATTTATCGAAAATTTTTTTTACCAAACCCCGGATACGGAACTCCGTTTTGGCCTCGCTCTACGTTTGAAACCCGAACGAATGAGAAAAAGAACAGGCCAGCCTATTATAGTTGTTGTTGTTGTTGTTGTTAGTACTGTTATTGTTATCTTTATATCACAAGTCACCCAAACCCAAACGAGCCAACTAAACCCAAACCATACACAAACCCAAGCAAAGAAACCCAAACGCAAAGAAACCCAAACCCAAGCACACAAACCCGAACAATTCAACCAAAAAACACAAACCCGAACCCAAAATGACAAACGCAAAGAAACCACACCAAAAACAAAACCAACCAACCCATACCAAACAAACACACCCACACAAACCAATCCAAACGCAAACAAACCCAACCCAAACCAAGCAAACGCAAAAACAACAAACCAACCCAAACCTAAAAACAACAAACCAACCGAAACCCAAAAAAAACAACAAACAAACCCAAACTCAAACCCAAAAACAACAAACCAACCCAAACCCAAAAACAACAAACCAACCCAAACCCAAAAACAACAAACCAACCCAAACCCAAAAACAACAAACCAACCCAAACCCAAAAAACAACAAACCAACCCAAACGCAAACAGAACCAACCAACCCCAAACCGAAACAAAATTATCAAGATTTTCTTCGGATGACTACGGGTAAATTATTCGTCCGGATAGTTTGTTTAACAATTTAACACATTCTATCCGGACGATTACATATATGTTATTCGTCCGGATACTTGCTTACACGAATCACAGTAATACGTACGCCTACTGGAAATACGGCGTGAACTGAGATGGGGAAACACCGTAAAAATTATACTAAAATAATATTAAACATAGCTCATCTTTCCCTCCCGCACTGTTAAACGTCAAGTGTTAAAAAAAAAATGATAAGTCGATCGATTGCAAGATGGTAAAATGTCGGTTCGTTATTTTTACTATGCATATTACTATTATTATTGTTATTGTAATAACACGACGATTCATAACAGAAAAATAAAATCATATGACGCTTCGTTCCCTCATGTAGCGTCGAAACAATTTTACATACACAGGTACACGTACACATATTTTCATAAACTATACACTTACACATGCACATACAGGGCTGAACAACAGGGTACGTAAATTGCACACACATGCACGCACACGCAGGTTGTGTCCATGTCCATGTCCATGCGCGCGTGTGTGTGTGGAAACCGGGGCAATTTTCGCGGTCTTCGTCCCCCACGAGTTTTGCGTGCGACGCCAGGCACGAGGTTCGCGTCTGGTCGTCGCGGCGCCTTCAAGGTCCCCCCCCCCCCCCCCCTCCTGCCGCCCCATCGTTTTCCCTATCGCACGAGAGCGAGTCCCTGGTACTCGATTTTCGCCCCCTTGCAACTGCTATGGGTGCACGCGTGTGTGCGTGGGTGTATTAAAGTGCATACGTGACGACTACTCGGCGTAGACAAACGTTACGTCGAGAGAAAAAGAGAACGGGCGAGGTAGACAAAAATTGAGTGGGTGGTAGGGACTCGCCGGCTCTCGGGAGCTCAGGGAAAGACGGGTTTCCTCGTTGCCATGTGGAGAATTCTATTTTAGCCCCCCGTCTCTTATTTTTCCCTCCTCGTCCCTTCTTCTGTTTCTTATTCTTCTTCCTCCGTGCCACGTGTGCGCGAAAAGCGAAAATGTCGATATAGATTTTTCCCGAGCTGGGAATATCACTCCCCGTCGCCGTATATAGCGGCTTCGCGGAATCGTAATACCCCCCCGTGCGCGAATCGAATTCTCAATGAAAACGGTCGCGCGACTATTTTAACACTTCGTCTGTAAACGTTTTTTCCCCACCTCCCGTCTGGAAACCTGGGTCTTTCGCGTCCTGTCGTTTTTTTTTCAACCCCTTAATACACTCGAAAAACGCCAAAAATTCCATGCTCCTGCTCGAAACATTCATTCACCAATCGGAAGATTATTGGAAAATACATTTTTTCGTATGGTTTTCGCGATATAAATGAAGAAATTCGAATGAAAATTTTGATTTGCTGAAAAAAATTGTAACACAAGGAAAAAAATGAACATAGCGTAATTTACAAAGTCGCAAATTGAAGGTGAACGGTGTAGCTTTGGGGAAAAAAATTATTCCGTTTCGTTTGTTCGAAGCTGAACGGTTGAGTTTTTGGCATGTTCACGGGCAATAAATTATGCATGATGCATTGCTGTTTGCACATTTTATGAGGGAAAAACATTTTTTTTCCTTTCTTTTTTACAAACTCAATGATACTGCAACTGTTTTACAAAGTGAAGGTCTATTGTGAGCTGAGCAAGCGTGCAATAAACTTGGATGCTATTAGTTAAAGATCTGTGCAATCCAGGCTAAAATGAGGTTTTACGAATGATCGAGCCAGATCATTCGAAAAATTTCTTCTCTTTTTAATTTCATTTGCAGGTAGTAAATGATATAATATGCATAGGTCCAGCATGCCTAATAAAAAGCTCATTCGCCAGCGGCTGCTTGTACGGACGCAGGTATAATTTCCACAGAGCTGGTCAAACTAGCCGTGTAGAAATTTGCGTCGGAAAAAAGTACTGCCCCTGATATGCCTTCCCTAGATGATAAGGCTAGCTCCCGACGCGCCGTTTCCTTTCTGGGGAACTGATCAGGAAAGGGCCGGGGAACGAATTGATCGTGTAATAATCAGGAACAAACGAGGATATTAAAATCGACTATTCGGGGTTATTGGAATCCTTAACGCGTTACCCCCACTTGTAGCGCAAAAAAGGCCTTTTTCATGATTTTTTTTAAAAGAAAACTACAAAACTTTTTTAATCGATCAATATACCATCTTAAAGAACACATCTTGAAGAACTTTCAGTAATTTTTTTATTGAAAAATATTACATTTAGCTGCAAATGGCCGTCAATGAAATAATGTTTTTATATACACGGTTTGCGGTGACCAACAGTGCGGCGAAGTGGATCATCTGAAAAAAAAAAAATGCGGATGGATTTAGTCAAATATAAGTATAAACTAGTCTTTAATCGAAGGATTTTAAAAAATATTCATTTTTCACAAAATGGCGGACAGTCAAAGTTAATGGTTCGATTTTAACGAAAAAAACGGCCGCTTTTTGGCTATAAAACGGCCATTTTTTTTCGAAAAAAAAATCGAACGATTAAAGACTACATTTTTATGTATTAAATAAGCCTGCAAAATTTCAAGAAGATCGGTTCATTAGTGTTCGAGTAATCTTGGTCACCGACTTCAGAAATGCCATTTTGAGAAAAACGCGTTTAAAGTTTCAATTTCAGTTCTTCAATTCACGGATTCTTCTCTTTCAACGCTCATATGTCAGTCAATTTTGTTCGAATCGACTTGAAATTTTCAGGATATATTCTCACATACTTATACTTCAAAAAAATGCAATAAAAAAATCGATTTTTTCAAAATCGCAAGTGGGGGTAACCCCTTAAGGAAGTAAAGTCGGGACTGTATTCAATTTAGTGTTTCGACAACATATTTTTTGTTGGTTATCTACTTGCTGCGGTAGTATATGAGTGTGTACATACGCTTGCTCGCATTTTATGATGGGCAAAGAGACGGAAAAACGTACACAGGCAGAAAAGCCTCGTATTCCATGTATAGAGGCTTTATATTGATTATTATAAGTGAAAGATGATTCTTTAGTTGTCTGGAAGTCAGAATGGTCTGATTGAACTCCGTCGAATGCATTAGTCCGGTTGAGAGAGTCAAACAAATCTGCAATGTTTAAGCCGTTACATGTATTGTTATACCGTTATTTACGATGACATGTTTGGTTTTTTTTCTTTCGAAATGCTGACAAAACCATCCCCATATTACTCTTGTTTATATATGGAGTACAAGAAAAATGAAATAAAATTAACGCCGCCATTGTACTATGAATATTAAAACTCATTTTCGGCAATCCCTGGACCCTACGCGGGTTTTCATGCACGGTTTTTAAAGGGCAGGGTCGGAGTGCCTCGCATTTTTTGTTTGAAATTCTCATTGAACGGTTATTTTTAATTTTTTTCTTTTCGGGTATCTGTTTTCGGCGGCATTTTTTTTCCCTTGAATACGCATGAAGGGGTAGATCGGGTTTTGGGTTTATTTTACTTCTTGGATTTCGTTAAGGGGACGTCTGGATTTTTTTCCATTTATCGTAGAGGGCGACTAATTTCGGAGGGGAAGAATTAAGATTTGAGGATTTTCTTAAATCCTTTTATATGTTATTTATTAAGGATAATGACGAAAGATTGCTTCCAAATTTGGGGGAATGACGCTCCTTCATTTGAATATTTTTATGTGATCAGATGAACATTCGTCGATGCGATTGTTTTTTCTTTGCCGCGAAGCCTCGCATTGAGTTGCAGGACTTCGAAATTATCCATTCAAATGGCATTGACGCTTGCATTGTTGGAATGCAACGAAATTATTTTTTTTGTGTCGCTCTATTTTTTTTGCATATTCAGCAGGGTTGTTACGCATATGGAAAACAGGGGAAACCGGGAAAATTCAGGAAATTTCTTCCTTCCCGGAATAATCAGGGGAAAGTCGAGGAATTTTAGAAATTCTCTGGAATTTTCTCGCAATTTACTTTTCGAAAGAGATACGAAAAATGAAGTCGTCTTGACGAAAAAAAACTGATCAGTATAAAAATAAATATTTTTGTATGTCTTTAATATTTATATTATTCCTCATTATACACAAAAGAAAGTTATGTCAGTGCCAAACATTGAGGATTTAAAAAACCGAAAACTTATTTACTGTAAAGCTACATTTGTAAATTAATGTAAACTAAAAGTAAAGCTACAAAAAATACATTTGCATTCGATCTGTCGGTACACAACCACATCGTTATCATTATAGATAAGTATTTATATTTATTTTTTGTTTATTTTCACCGGCATACAAACTCTTGTTTATAATGAAGAACAGGTTCTGTATTTGCTTTTATGGTGCTGAAGTTTGCATCGTTGGAAAGCAACGGAAGTTCCGGTTTACATTTTATTTTCCACATTTTCATTATTATAGGCAATCTTTTTTGATATATTTTTATGTAGATCGCAAAATAAATATCTTAAAAAATGATTGATGGATTTTCGTGGGCGAAATCTGCAAAAATAAATTAAATTCGTTGCAGTCCAACGATGCAAACTTCAGCATCGTTTGCTTTTAATGTCCTTTTTTTTTACTTTATAATGTTTAAATTATGTTTCGAATTTCAGGTGAAAAAAAAATTATCAATGTTACCAAATTTCCATATATTTGGTCTTCAAAAATTATGTTATCCAGTTCAACATAATTCTTCAATAGAAGGATCGAGTTGAGAATTTCCTTTGTTTCTTCAAATCGGTCAAAAATGTTGTTTTTTTTGTTCACAAAAATCTGTCATTGCTATTTTTACGTATATCATTTTCCCGTATAGTTTGTAACGTTTACAAAGACTAATGTCTCTCTAACTAAAAAAAAATATATGTTTGATGAAAAGAAAGCGTTCTTTATTTTACCCTAGGCTGGCTAGTCTGCAAAACCTGGCATTTTTGCAAAACCTGGAATTTTTGCAAAACCTGTATGGAAAGTCTGGAAAAGTCAGAGAATTTCTGAGTCGATAATGCGTAACAACCCTGATTTAGGCTCCAAATGTTACCGAAATATTTGTTGAGGTCCTTACTAAGGATCCAACCAGAAAATGTAAAGAAAACATTTCGATGGTAATAAGAAAAATAAATGTTCAAATAAAAAAGGATTTTCGTTGCACTCCAAAGCTGCAAGCTTTGACACCGTATGCTACACGGACGATCGTAATTTTCATTTGTCTCATCTTCGCTGTTACAGCGGCCTGAACTTCCAAGACCTCATGACACGACAGGGAGTCATTGATTCTCCACCAAAAACTCCTTTTATCATGGGATCCGAGTGCGCTGGCGACATTGAGGCCGTTGGCGAGGGAGTCGAACATTTCAAAGTAAGAAAATCATTTCCAACGCATGCTCGTTCAATAAAACACCCAAATAAAATAAAGAAACATGTACGAAAAAAAATGCAGAGGCATAATACACAGAATTACATGATTGAAAGTAACGTGAATTAAGTTTATTGTCGGGGTAAGTGTATCACAATAATAACAAGTGAAGGAAACATATTGTCGTAAAAATGGAACATTCCGGAAATATAAGTTCAACTACGGAAAGTACCGCATCGTAAACTATTAAAAATAATGTGATTGTGAATATTTGAGTAACGGGAAAGTAATAGTGATAATAACGTCAATAATGATTTAAAAAAAATAACGACGATAATGATTGTAATAATGGATTTTGATGATTATAATAATTAATAAAAATTATGATTGTAATAATCGGTTCGTTTTCGGCGAAAATATTCTTCCGAAAATTCAAGATGCAAAAACAAAAACAATTCGAATAAAGAAAAAAACCGTACAATAAGCAATTAAAAGTAACGTAAATTAATCCACATTAATCGATAATCAATTGTAATACTCATGTATTTTTCTAAAAAAAAAAAAAAAACGTGATCGTAATAATTAAAAGTTAATAATTTATGGGACAGTTTTGAAAAAAAATGCACCTCGCGATCCCAAACTTCAGGAAGTATTTCGATCGTAAGAAATTCCATTATCGAATGCTAATGCCATGACGCGGTGTCTGTGCAAATACGGCGGAAGAAAAGACCAACACCTTATCAAGTCCTTCACCAGCGGCTCCGGGCGACCCTCGACGAAATTACATTTTCTCAAGCAAGTGGGTTACCCTGCCCATTGCTGTGCCTACACATTTCGGGAGAACAAACCGGAAACAACCGGAAGCTTTTCACGCTCGACCGTGTTTGTCGCAATTTTCTTTTACATGCTCTTTTTCTTTTTTTTTTTTTAAATTAAGTCATAAAAAACCAACGGAGAACGAAAGTGATAATTTTTTTTGCTCGATATCATCGAGCCTGAACTGACGCGTAAATAACGGTGGGGATTAAACCGCCGTGGCGTCGGAGTGCAATTCAATATACTTTTTCTTGTTACTCAACAAGTTTCGGCAGATTTTGACTGCGAAAATAATTCGAATGTCTTGTTTCGAAATTTCGGTGAAGATTTACAAGCTAAATGTGCAGAAAATATTTCGTAGAGTAATGAAAGTAAAAGACGAACAATGAAACGAATTAAAACAAATTTTATTCAATCGTTCTTTGAGGATTTTATACGATGAAAAATTGCGATTATTCTTTGGTCTTCTTGAATCTTATATATTATTGTTTTAGATTCACGAAAATTTCCGATGTTTATCGCGTTTTCCCAAATTTCTAAACTGCGAACACGTTTGTTTATTTCGGGATATTTTGAAAATTTTGAAAAGTTATAATCCAAAAATGTGATGCGTAATTTCAGGCTATGTTTTTCACTTTTATTATCCAATCTCACAGACAGAAAGTGGAAATTGCTATTCTAGTTTTTTTAAAACTATTTTCACTTTTATTTTTCATAAAATCATAGTTTTTGTATTATTTGTATTAACAGCATTAATGAGTTTAAAAAGTCTCCACTTTTTGGGGAGACGTTTTTTTTTTCAATTAATTTTTCCAAACAATTTTCAGCCAAGTTATTGGCAGTTGCGTATAAAACAATACGACAAGCGAGGAAGACAGAATATTCTTCCGGTTCCCTTCCATTTTTGTCTCCCATTTATGGCCATAAACTTTTTTTTGTCCGTGCCGAGATAAAACAAGGAATTAAGGCAACCCTTATGGAACGATCCCCGAGGGCGAGAGGGTCGGGTATCTTCGTTTAAATTCGATTCGACCCCGCGAGTTCGGGCGAGTCTCAGGGTCGTGGCCACGAAAGCACACGTGTAAACGACCTGGCCGCCGGGGTGGTTGAACCGACGATCCCCCGGAGGGGAGGGGGGGGGGCACGCGCAGGGTTCGTCGCGAGCCTGAAGGGCTTTTTTTTACGACTCTAGTACCAGGCTTAGTTCTACTGCCCCCTCCCGCATGTCCTCTACCTCACTTGTTCTATCTTCCTCTTCTCTTCGTCGCTTCCTCCGCTTCCCCCTTTTATGGAATTTCCGACCCACCTCTTCGCTGCACAATTTCTCAGGAAAATTGTACTCTCGCGGGCAAAAATGGCCTGGAAAAACACATTTCTCAACAGTCGCGAAGAGCGCTTATTTTTTTTTCTCCGGATATTTTCATTTTTTTTTCTCGAAAGTCAAACGGAAAGCGCGCCACCGTGGATGGGGATGAACTCGTCGAGGCTCGTTGTGTTACATTGATTTTTCTCGCGTTTCAGGTGGGCGACCGAGTCGTCGCTTTGCCCGACCACAAAGCCTGGTCGGAGCTCATCGCGGTTCCGGCTACCTCGGTTTTCGCTCTACCAGCTGGAATGAGCTACTTGGATGCGGCAGCTATCACCATGAATTACACTGTCGCTTACATTCTACTGTTCGAGCTTGCATGCATTACGCCCGGCAAGAGTCTTCTGCTCCACAGTGCCGGCGGTGGTGTGGTACGTATATCAAGCATTATCCTCGAATTATACGATCATAAGTGCGCAATTGCGATATCAGTCGGAGTACACGACATTTTATGATGACGAGCAGGAATACGAGTAATTTATTTCTGAGCGGACAGGCTGAAGTTTGAACGTCAATGTCGATGCAATTGTCCTTGCAACTTATTTGTTTGGATGCAATGGTCATCGATGAAATTGCCATTGAAAGAGTTGCCATTGATACTATTGGTGGGATTGCAATTGGTGGAATTGCAATTGGTGGAATTGCAATCGGTGGAATTGCAATCGGTGGAATTGCAATCGGTGGAATTGCAATCGGTGGAATTTCAATCGGTGGAATTGCAATCGGTGGAATTGCAATCGGTGGAATTGCAATCGGTGGAATTGCAATCGGTGGAATTGCAATCGGTGGAATTGCAATCGGTGGAATTGCAATCGGTGGAATTGCAATCGGTGGAATTGCAATCGGTGGAATTGCAATCGGTGGAATTGCAATCGGTGGAATTGCAATCGGTGGAATTGCAATCGGTGGAATTGCAATCGGTGGAATTGCAATCGGTGGAATTGCAATCGGTGGAATTGCAATCGGTGGAATCACAATCGGTGGAATTGCAATCGGTGGAATTGCAATCGGTGGAATCACAATCGGCGGAATTGCAATCGGCGGAATTGCAATCGGCGGAATTGCAATCGGCGGAATTGCAATCGGCGGAATTGCAATTGTCGGGATTGCAATTGGCGGAATTGCAATCGGTGGGATCACAATTGGCGGAATCACAATTGGCGGAATCACGATTGGCGGAATCACAATTGGCGGAATTGCAATCGGTGGAATTGCAATTGGCGGACTTGCAATTGGTGGAATTGCTATTGGTAAAATGGCCATTGATGGGATTGACCATTGATGAAGTTGTAACTGGTGTAATTAGCATTGATTGGATTTCCATCGGCGGTGGTGCAGCATTCAGAATTTCCATTGGTAGAACAGGGATTGATGGAACTGCCATTAATGGAATTGCCATCCGTCAGGTTGTCTTTGATGTAATTGTCATTTGTGGGAGTGCAATTGGTGGATTCGTCGTTGATGCAATTACGATGACTAGTGTAGCCATTGCTGGAATTAACATTAATCAAATTGTCATGGGTGGAATTGCTATTGGTGAAATTGCCAGTGTTGAAATGACAATTGTCACGATTATCACTAGGTAGAATAGCCCCTGACGAAATTGTCATCGGTGGAATCGCCATTGATGGAATTTGCATCGATACGTTTGCGATTCATGAAGTTGCTATTGGTGGAACTGTCGTTGGCGAAGTTGCCGCTGATGGAACTATCATTCATGAATGTGCCATTGATGGAACAGCGATGATGGGGTCGTCATTGATGGGACAGAGATGAAATGAGGTCGTCATTGATGGGACAGAGATGACGTTGCCCAGCCATTGAGGCAATTCCCCAGTGAACCCATAAGATTGCCATTGCCGGTATTGATAATTTATTGATAACACTTGCGGTAACAGTTGGACGGAATTGAGCATTCGTAGAATTGCAATCGACACGACAAAATATTCACCGAAAACGCATTGTTCTCGTCGAACGTCCCTCCTACATGCATGTAATGACAGCTTTGATTCGCTGAAACGCATGCAAAATTGATAGAGTTGCAGAATTATGGATCTATAGAGTGTCGTGCATTTGCGACCATCTCACAGAGTCGCGACATAATAGATTCATCAGTATTCGCCAAATAGCGAAATGTCAGATTCCATCAATATCCGCGAAATGCTGAATCGAAAGTACGTCAAATTTCGGGTCCAAGAGACTGCCAGAGCTGCGGGGGGTCCGTCACGTCGCAGGATTCAAGTTGTCGGAAGAGACGCCGAAAAAAGTCGTTTCGGTTAATTTCTTTCCACGCATTCCGCATCCGACATTCACTCGCGGCACGATATATCAGAAGGATACGGACGAATGAGAGTGAAAGAGAAAAAGAGAGAGGGAGAGAGAGAGAGAGGGAGAGAGAGAGAGAAGCTGAAAGGGCGACAGCAATTGTCAGGGATTTCGAACTATGCGAACGAGAACGAGTGACCGTCGCATAGTCAGGCGCGATGTATTCGAACGTGTATGTGTGCATCGAAGGCGCAGAGGCCGAGAGGGGCTTCAACGAGTACTATATGGGCTCTCGTTTCACCACATGCCGGTCCTTAATTATCCAATGAAACTTAACGAGACGTCGCTAAGGGCACAAAAATCCCACGACAACTAGATCCACACGCACACTCGGACTTGATATCCGTATCACGCCAGGCTCAAAGGCTTTTCATCCGTCGAATCTCCATTGAACGTAAAATCCATTCAGAATCTCCAGCGAGAAAAAAAGAAACGATCAAAAAAGAGAGCGAGAGAGAAAGCAACTCGAAGTTGGACATTATTTCCATTTGAGCAAGAATGAACGAGCAAATGAACGATTTTTCAACGATTCCAGGGACAAAGATTGTCCGAGAGAGACGTGGTCAACGACTCGAGCAATAATTCCTGTAACGAGAGCTTGACATGTTTTACGGTGTTTTGTTCTTTGTTTCTTCACGATTCGACTTGAGTCATTTCGAAAAAGTTTCGTAAACACTTTGCGCAAAGTCGACTACTCTTCGCCCTCTGACTGAATTAATGGTTGTTTCTTGACGTGACAAATTCCAGTCACGTAAGAGAGAGAGAGAGAGAGAGAGAGAGAGAGAGAGAGAGAGAGAGAGAGAGAGAGAGGACGTTTTCGAAGTTTGACGTCGACGAGTTCAGGGGAAAGAACGTTCGTTCGCGCACATTGGGGAGGAAACGGACGTCCCCCATTTTCGATTGCCAACGAGAGAGGACAAGTTTTCGCTGAGAGTTTTCCCCATGTGTCTCGAGTGTCTTCCGGAAGTATATCTTATATTTCCGCTCACGTTTCGGGTCGACTATATGTGTATATATTCGGAATGACAGTAGTCAAGATGTTTCACGATGATCCTAGCTTGATACCCAAACATATACGTCACTCAGTCACGAAATAAATAAATCACATGTAACTGTACTTCGCTACACGAATTCATAAAAAAAATTCTTCAATATTCTCTATTTGTTTTCCGCAATAAAAAGAGAAGATTCAGTACCCTGAAATTCGAATTATGAGCAACCTGGAAATCTTCAAAACTTTTTTGCCTGTCTTTTCTCATCGAATTTTGCCGCAACGTCTTTCCAAGATTTCATTAATCTCGAAAGCTCGTCACGCCCCCCCCCCCCCTCATCCGCGTTCCTCGTCGCATGGCTCTCAGTGTGTTATTTTTCAATTGAGGAGATACGATCACTTCCTCGGGGAAAAAAGCGAGTCTACATTTATTTTACCTGGGGCTGCTCTGATTTATGTTTACTTATGTTGATTATTCGTAGTATCGATTGTAATGTGCCAAATGTTGTGGTAAATGATGAATTTATTGCACACGAACGAATAAAAGCTGGAAAATTAGATCGTCAACGACTCGGTAGTAGTCTTCATAATAATGATATTAACATGTCTGCTTTAAGGCGTTACCCCCACTTGTAGCGCAAAAAAGCCCTTTTTCATGAATTTTTTTAAAGAAAACTACAAAACTTTTTTTGTCGATTAATATACCATCTTAAAGAACACATCTTGAAGAACTTTCAGTAATTTTTTAATTGACAACTATTACATTGTTTAGTGTAATCAACGACTCGGTAGTAGTCTTCATAATAATGATATTAACATGTCTGCTTTAAGGCGTTACCCCCACTTGTAGCGCAAAAAAAGGCCTTTTTCATGAATTTTTTAAAAGAAAACTACAAAACTTTTTTTATCGATCAATATACCATCTTAAAGAACACATCTTGAAGAACTTTCAGTAATTTTTTTATTGAAAACTATTACATTGTTTAGTGGCAAATGGCCGTTCAATGAAATAATGTTTTTATATACACGGTTTGCGGTGACCAACATTGCGGCGAAGTGGATCATCTGGAAAAAAAATGCGGATGGATTTAGTCAAATATAAGTATAAACTAGTCGTTAATCGAAGGATTTTAAAAAATATTCATTTTTCACAAAATGGCGGACAGTCAAAGTCAATGGTTCGATTTTAACGAAAAAAACGGCCGTTTTTTGGCTATAAACCGGCCATTTTTTTCGGAAAAAAAATCGAACGATTAAAGACTACATTTTTATGTATTTAATAAGCCTGCAAAATTTCAAGAAGATCGGTTGATTGGTGTTCGAGTAGTCTTGATCACCGACTTCAGAAATGCCATTTTGAGAAAAACGCGTTTAAAGTTTCAATTTCAGTTCTTCAATTCACGGATTCTTCTCTTTCAACGCTCATGTCTCAGTCAATTTTTCTTCGGATCGATTTGAAATTTTCAGGACATATTCTCAGATACTTATACTCCAAAAAAATGCAATAAAAAAAATCGATTTTTTCAAAATCGCAAGTGGCGGTAACCCCTTGACCTCAACGCAAGTGGACCAAATGAAAGGAAGTGTCAGGCGCGGTTAACCTCTCAAAACGAATTAACTCCCGATCGTAATCGTAGTCGAATTGAAGGAAAAAAAAAGAACGCCACGAGATGACAGGACGAAGCAAAAACGCGCGGAAATAGGGAGGTAACTTTCGATTGATCCGAGATGGCGAGTAACTTCCGGTGGTCTCGGGCGTATGGCGAAACAGTTTCTCGCCTGTTGGTTCGGTGGATTCAAGTTTTGTCGAGCCGGCGTAGCCCAAGATTCCCCGATCAATACCGTTCAACAGGTCACTACTTGGTGTTCTCTGCTCTCGCTTGTGGACTCCGCCCCCTCTCGGCTCGTGCCCATTCCTTCTCCGCGTACCTCCGTCTCGCCCCGCTCGCACAAACGGAAGCTGGGGAAAATGGAAAAATCATGCCTCCCTCGCGTCAACCGGCAGCCGAGACGCGGAGAGCGCGAGGGCGGAAGAGGGAGGCGGCTGCGAGGAAGCTTAGGGATGCTGGAACGTGATCCACTCTAGCGCCACCGAGCGACAGGATCCTCGTGCCAATGTACTCCCGTTGCCTGGCAACTCTCGCGATTTCATCCCTCTACTACTACCACCGTTCGGGTCTCCAACTATTTCCACCACCAACCCCACCATCCCCCCCCCCCCCCCCCCCGTAGACTGGCACGTCGACATTTCCGTCTGCTAAAAACGCAGCGATACCTAATTCGCAACCCCCTGCGATCAGACCCAACTCTCTCTCTCGTCCTTTTTTTTTTTTTTTACGTCTGTGCTGGCTCCGATCGATCTTTCGCTCATTTTGGAATACTGGAGATTATGGAGTATGCACTGGGCTATAGTGTGGAATATATTCTGAAATGGAGGTACTTCGGATAAAAGGAGCATCGATCGGTCGAGCTGAGGGCGTGGCCATTTTTTGTTTCGCTACATCGTTTCCGAACATTGCGACACTTAGGTGAATGACAATGGATCATCGAGTTCAATGAGATGCAAGACGAGTCGGGGAAACAAATTTGAATCGAATTTTTAATGGAATCCACATCATTTGATTTCGTTGTCGTTTGCCGGGCATTTTCGCCTGCGAGAGTACAACTTTCCTGGAAAATTTAGTACCCCCAAGAAGTTGGCACCACACTTTTGGGTTACACAAATTTTGAAGGTTGTTCCAGGTTGTTCTATGTTTGTTCTACTTTGTTCCAAAACGGCATAGGGCTGAGAATGAAAGTTTCGGGAAAATCTAAAAAAAAACGATTTTTGAGCTGGCACCGCACTTTTAAGGTATTGCGATTCTGGCGGTTGTTCTGGGTTTGTTCTATAATGTTCCAAAATATCGCATTCGAAAAACATTAATTTTTCACGAATTTCGCGAAAAATAATTTTTAGCCAGCACCACATTTTTGAGCTATCGCGATTGTAATGGTTGTTCTGAGTTGTTTTAAGTTTGTTATACATTGTTCCAAATTATTACTTTCGAAAAAAAATTATTTTTTAGAAATTTTGAGAAAATCGATAATTTAGATGACACCACTTTTAAAAAATCGCGAATTCTTGGGTTGTTTTAAGTTGTTCTAGGTTTTTTTTGGTGTTTCTAGTTTTCATTCTACGTGGTTTCAGTATATCTTGTTTGACAAAATGGGTTTTTCGAAAATTCCCAGAAAATTGATTCTTTAGCTGCCACCGCACTTTCGAGAAATCACAATTACGTGGATTGATATTGACTGTTCTAAGTTTGGTCTAGATAGTCCTAGTAATGTTCTGAATCTAAATGATCAATTTTCGCGAAATTTCTAAAAAAATAATTTTTTTTCGAAAGCAATATTTTGGAACAATGTAGAACAAACTTAAAAATGTGGTGCTGGCTAAAAAATTATTTTCCGCGAAATATGTGCAAAATGAATTTTTTTCGAACGCGATAATTCAGAAAAATGTAGAGTATTACTAGGAATATCTAGAACAAACTTAGAACAGTCAATAACAATCCACATAATCGTGATTTCTCGAAAGTGAGGTGGCAGCTAAAGAATCAATTTTCTCGGAATTTTCGAAAAATACTTTTTTTCAAACAAGATATACTGAAACCACGTAGAATAAAACTAGAAACATCAACAACAAACCTAGAACAACTTAAAACAACCCAATAATTCGCGATTTTTTAAGAGTGGTATGTCATCTCAATTATCAGATTTCTCAAAATTCCGAAAAAATAATTTTTTTTCGAAAGCGATATTTTGGAACAATGTAGAACAAACTTAGAACAACTCAGAACAACCATTATAATCGCGATAGCTCAAAAATGTGGTGCTGGCTGAAAAATTGCTTTTCGCGAAATTCGTGAATAATTAATTTTTTTCGAACGCGATATTTTGGAACATTATAGAACAAACCTAGAACAACCCAGAACAACCGCCAGAATCGCGATACCTTAAAAGTGCGGTGCCAGCTGAAAAATCTTTTTTTTTAAATTTTCTCTGAAAGTTGCATTCTCAGCCCTATGCCGTTTTGGAACAACGTAGAACAAACCTAGAACAACCTGGAACAACCTTCAAAATTTTTGTAACTCAGAAGTCTGGTGCCAACATCTTGGGGGTAAATTTAGTAGCAAATTGATTCGATTCTTTGGTCCGATTTGAAGTTGTTCCCATGAAAAACCAAAACAATTTTCATTGTTCCAATTTTGATTAAAAAAAATTTGCATTTTTTTTCTCCAAATGACAATGCAAATGCAAAATTTAGCATTTTTTCATTGCATTTGCAAAAAAAATTCAATGAAAAAAATGTCTCCCGCAATCTAATTGTGTGCGTGTTTTTTTACCAGGTCGTGAGAGAATTTTTTTTGTTGAGTAGTTCTCGTTGATGATGTTGAAGCATGCATCGTTGGAATGCAAGGAATGTTCTTTGATGTGTTATAGACGTCCGTATGAGCATGCCAAAAATAATTGCGGAATACGCGTAAGCAAAGTCTGCAAAAATGGAAGCAATTGGAAAAGAGTTGATTTTCATTGCAGCTCAACGATGCAAACTTCAATGTCATTATCGATAGTACGTGAAAATCAGGCTAGTTATTTGTACTCCTGAGCGGTTCTTAAGGAGGTACGATCGCTTCCTTGGGATCAAAAACGAATCTAAATTTATTTTACCCACCGCTGCTCTGATTTATGTTTACTTATGTCAATTATTCGTATTATCGATTATGATGTGCCAAATGTTGTGGTAAATGATGAATTTATTGCACATGAACGAATAAAAACTGAAAAATTAGGTCGTCAACGACTCGATAGTAGTCTTCGTAATGATAATATTAACATGTCTACCTTCAAAGCGGACTGAAAAGACATATCGAAAAATCAGCCGAAAACCTGTTAAAATAGGCTTGAATTACCTCAGCGGAATTAACATGATAGGCAGAATATAATTATACGTATTATTGATACGTGATAAATGATAAAAACTACATGAATTGTTGTTTGCATATTTCGTCGCGGCTTATATTCGAAATAATTGCAAAACATAGCTAGGTTATGTTCACTAAACGTCAAACATTAGCTGTTACTCGCGACGTTGCTAAGCTGTGGGTGCTATTTCGTCGTTCTGGCCACTTTCAACCGGAAATGGAAACTTTCTTGTAATGCAGCGCTTTAACTACACGGTGAAGATCGATTTTCTTATTTTTTACAATATTTATTATATCTAATCTATCGAATTTCAGTTTTTCAACGGGTTTAGTTGGACCCGTGAGCAGGAAGACCGTGATCGCCGCACTTCCGGTTGATCGTCTCCGTAAGACGACGTGCTTCGGTAACTCAAAGTCCTTGGCTTTGTAATTTTATTGCGATATAACTGAACAGTCAAAACAGCTTAAATTTTCGCAATAGGCGCATAAACCATTCGTCAAAATCATATGAAAATTTAAAATCCGAAAGTTGCATTCGTAGTAATGATCGTACCTCCTTAATGATGAAGTATGCATGGTCGGAATGCTGCGAACATTTTTATTTTTATTTTTCTTGTTATTTAGTTTTGAGGCTAAGTTTTTTGTGGATTTGGGCCGTAGGACCTTAACAAGGATGCTTAAAAACATTACCGTCATGTTGATTTAACGTTGCATTAATAAGGTTACCGACGACCAATTTAGCACTTTGTTGTCTATTTTTATCGAGATTTGACGCTGTCGTCCATCGTTATTTAGATTTTATTAACATCATTGTATACGTATATTGTATATATTGAATACGATTTTGTCTTCGTTACTGCCCGCCGCACCGTTCGCTAGTGTTCGAGAAATTTGACTCACGTGTATGGGGAAAATCGAATGTTAGGGTCATATAGTATTAAGCGTTATAGACGAAGTATTGTGAAAAATACAAGTTTTTTTTGTATATTAACCAAAAACACGTTTTTCTAATATATTGAAGAAAAAATAAACGTGATTTGTATATAGTAAAAAAATCGTTTTCTGTATAGTTTAAAACTTACTTATAATCGTAAGATAGGCAAATGGACAGGCAAAATGCTCGAAAGTGAAAAATATTAAATCGAGCATCGTTGGAACGCAACGAAAGTAATTTTTTTTTTCATATAGCCTAATCTTTTTTGACAGATCAGAAGTATGAGAGTCACTAAAACGTTTCATAAGATTCTCATTAGAGACCTACTGGACGAATCGATCGAAAATGATTTTCCGTAGCAATATGGATGGATAAAAAAAAGTGTACAACGAATTTTCGTTGCACTCCAACGATGCCAACTTCAACACTGAAAAAGTACCCGTTATCCTAACGGCATCGTGCTTTAGCCCTACCAGTTTAATTTCAGCCTGAAAGAAAAAAACCGAACGTGAGGAATTCTGAAATTTTATAATATCCGTAAGATAAAATGTAATATTTCACTTCTCTCGAATTTCTATAATTTATTTATGAAAGCTAGGCGAGCATTCCATTAGTTAAGGGCCTTTTAAAAGGTTTATAGATGAAGTTGCCTTTTAAAAGGTTTATAGACGAAATTGCCTTTTTCCATTGGATCGTTCTTCCTCTGGACCGAGTCTATATATAATACACTCATCGACCACTCTTTTCCTCTCTCTCTGTCTCTCTGTTTGCTCCCCCTATTAACTCTGTGTCTCTCTGTCTCTCAGAGCCACCGACCGCGCCCGTCTGAGCTCCGCTTTTCTGCCGTCTGCAGCTCGCCACGTGGCATTCCGCAACATTTTCGCACGAGAGAAAATGTTCTCTCTCTCTCTCTCTCTCTCTCTCTCTCTCTCTCTCTCTCTCTCTCTCTCTCTCTCTCTCTCTCTCTCTCTCTCTCTCCCCCTGTATTTCGTGGCGCGAGTCTAGAAAAAGAAAATCTTTTACAACAAAATAAGATAATATGAGGAATATTTCGTGCAATTTTTTGAATGGTTTTTCGTTCGATCTTTTTAATTGGACTTATCGATTTTCTTTTGTTTCCATTTGACTTTTTTTGACGGCAGAATATTTCTTTCCAACATAATTGCAATCGTTCCGTACTCAATGTGACTTTTTTCAATTCTTTATCTCCCGCCCATTTATTCGGCTCGTCGAGTTCTTTCGCACAAAGATCGAAGAAAAGAAATCGAAAGCGACGAAAGAGAGAGAGAGAGAGAGAGAGAGAGAGAGTGAGAGAGAGAGAGAGAGAGATAGAGATAGAGATAGAGAGCCACGCGGGAAAAGATTTAACGCGCCTTTCTCGGAAATAATGAATGACCACTTGTGTGCTCAAAATCACGCTGGGTTCACGAGTTCCTCGTGTGTTTTACCTACCCTCCCTGTCTGTCTCCCTTCGACCTCCTCGGGTCTCTTTTTAAGCTCGTCAAAGACCACACAGAATCGTCTGTCCTGCCCCCTTGTGCCCCTTATCAAAGAGCCTTTATGAACGAATAATCGTGATTTGTGTGTCTCGTATCGCTATATCCGTTGCTTTTTAGCCCCTTTCTTTCTTAATTCGTTCATCAATCGGAGCAACAAAAAAATTATACTTCACCCGAACTCCGTTATTGGGGGGGGGGGGGGGGGGGGGGGCACGAGAAATGTCATTCGAGATATACGACTGCCTTCTTATCACATTTTGGTCCGAACAATCTCCGAGTGTACAATGTAACATTTTTACGACCGCTGCTCCTCCGTCTCTTTAGATTCTTCCGCAAGAGCTATGAAATCCATGTTGAAGGGAATCTTCTTGCAAGGAATAATAGAGCTTTCGAAATTAAAAACTCCCTCGTTGTTTACCGATTTTATTTTACAGGGATTTAAAGCTTTACGGAACAAACCATCGAGAAACTTTGCAGGCGATATTACGACGAGAATATAATTTGTAGAGCATGCGATCAACACCATTATACTTTTTTCTTTGCGTGGCTTAGAACTTTGCAACGCAACGATTTTTTTTTTAATTCGCTTTTACACTATTTTTTTTTCTTTCATTCTACCATTTTTATCATATACAATCGGCGTAATTTTTGCAGCACAAATTCAGAAATGTTCGAAAAATGTAAGAGCAATCGTCGAAGCCTGAATCCCGGCAAAAAAAATTAGGCGGTCGAGGGAAAGGAATTTCGATTGCTCCCCCAACTACGCTAATATCACCGTTAATTTAAAAAATTATATAGCTATTGCAATTTTATCGAAATTAAATTTTTTCAAAGTGCGTCTTCTTGCGGACAAGTCGCGCTGCCCCCTCTCGATAATTGAAAGTTTATATCAAAATTGGACACACCCAATGTTCGTTGTATTCACGATCAAGTTTGCGTCGTCGGATCGCAACGAAAATGAATTATTTTTCGTTGTTGGAGGAGCAGGGCTGGGCAAAATTGTAATAAAAAATTAACAATTACAAATTACTAAAGGTAATTTATAATTAAATCGTATTCCATTAAAATTACTTTTAGTAATAATAATTGAATCGGAGTTCATTGAAATTATTTTCGATAATTGTAATTGAATTAGAGTACATTGAAATTATTTCCAATAATTGTAATTAAATTGGAGTTAATTAAAATTATATTGAGACATTTTAATTAAGTCGAAGTTCATTAAAATTACTTTCAGTGATTGTAATTGAATCAGAAATCATTACAATTATTTTCAGTGTTTGTAATTAAATCAGAAATTATTAAAATTACTTTCAGTAATAGTAAACCACGCAATATGGTTTCATCAGATTCTTTTTGCTTGAGAGAATTCTATGCATCGAAATGAATATCTCGTTTTTTTCTCTCGTAAAAACGAAGCCTTTTTATACAATATTCTGCAAAAATATTTTATAAAAAATAATTTTAGCGAAATTTAAGTTGCGCCATTCGAAAGAGCGGCCTTGAAAATAGTGGACATGGTACTTTAGGAATTTTTTCCCCGACATTTTCATGGTTAATAATCACGTCGAAAAGAAGACTTGTGAAAAGTGTCTTTGTGACGTTAAAGGGTTAATCGTAAGAAAATTGTAATTCATATAGTAAAGTAACAATTTTCCCAAGTAATTGTAATGAATAATACAAAAAATACTATTTTTTCCAGGAATTGTTATTGATAACGGAAAAATTACAATTCTTCCAAGTAATTGTAATTAGCAGCAAAAAATTACAATTCTTTCAAGTAATTTCATTTGGCAACAAAAAAATTACAATTATTTCGCGTCATTATAGTTGATAATCACAAAATTACACTTGTTTATAGTAACTGTAATTGATAAATAAAAATTTATAATTATTTCCCGTAATTGTAATTAGTGACTAAAGATTGCAGTTATTTACAGTAATTGTAATTTAAGGGTAATGAAATTACAAAAGTAATGTCTGCTGCCCAATTCTGTTGAGGAGTGAGATGCAGTCAGAGGCGTGAAAAAGAGTATTTTCAAAAAAAAATTTTTTATAGTAATTAAGTTTGTTTTACAAAAGTGGTTACGCAGACTTTTTTTTGTTATATTTCAACTTGACTTGTACAAATTTTCAAAGAAAAATATTGATTATTCGTAAAAATATCGCCGTCTTTGTCGGGGACCCCCTTCGGTATGTAGTGCTTTGCAGTGACGATCGTAAAATTTTACTGCATCTGAAATTTAAAAACCAAAGAACAATCATTAGTTCAATAATAAATCGAGTCCTTAATCGGAGCTTTTTTTTTAACTAACAAAATGGCGGCTTCCGACAAATAACCTGCGATTTTCAACCGAATAATCGCTCGTTTATTGTTAAAAAAAAATATAAATTTGCAACAAAAATGAAAATCCTCCGATCAAGGACTAGTTTTTAATGCTATCAATAAGCACACAAAATTTCATCAAAATCGGGTGAATGAATCGGATCGGAAAAATGGATACGGTATTATATATGTTCGTAAAATTTTGAGCTCGATGGATGAAGCTAAACTTTTTAAAAAATGTATTTTGATCTGCCGAATCCGAATATCACAATCACAAAAAGTCGAGCATTAAATTGTTTATAGCCAATTGTGAAAACAATTTTTCAAAAAGTTTAAGTTTTCGGGATGAGTTATTTTTTAAAAAATATCTTGGGCAATTTTGAAACGAAAGTATTCTTTTTAAAATTTTGCTAAAGTTCACAGTTTTTGAGTAATACATTTTTGAACATTCCTGAACGAGTTTTCCAATTTTACACTTGATTGATGCATACAAATACTAATTAAAAAAGCACTACTGGTACTACTAATTACTATTACTACTAATTACTATTACTCCTAATACTAATTAAAAATTGAGTAATACATTTTCGAAAATTTCTGAGAGTTTTCCAATTTTACACTTGATTTATGTATAGAAATACTAATTGAAAAATTACGAACATCGAATCATCAATTCCTGGCCCATACGATAGGGCTTCTGCCGATGTGGAAGCTTCCAAAATATCAATTTGTTGTTGTCTTCGAAGTATTCTGCCTTCCCGGGTATCATCGTTAATAAGAGGGGGGGGGGGGGGGGGGGTGGGTCGAAACCGATTGCTTGCAGCTGCCGTCCACGACCTGCCATGGGGACCCGACGCCCCTTCACTAATTGTAGGATATCCCGGCAACTATTCATCGGATTGACTTGAAATTTTCAGGGAATATTTTCGAAACATCATACTTTAAGAAAATGTATTAAAAAGTCGATTTTTTGCCAATTCTGACTGCATCTCACCCCTTAAATTTTCTTTGGCGGATTTAGGCGGCTGGACCCACTCAAACGCTTTTACGAATTCGCATGAGAAATTGGCGATTTCAATTAAAAAACAAAGGCTTTTGGATAATAATAAAAATAGAGAAATGAATAAAAAACAAAAAACGTCGTTGCGTTCCAATGATGCAGACTTCGACGTTCTTTGCATACAGTTTTTCTCTTCAGTTTCCTGTCCCAGAATTTCGATAGTCCGAATAACGAAGGTCTTTCTTTAGGCAAATAAAAATGGATAATCGAGTCGTTTCCGGTGGTTTTAATGAACGTTCGCTGGTTCATGCACAAGAAATACGGAATAATTTATTCGCCTGCAGAAATTTCGCTCTCACGGGACTAATACGCAACACTTTTCGGATGGGGGTAAAAATGTCGAATGACCAAATATAGAACGACAAAGATTTCGAAACGGCAGAATTATGAACTCTCAAAATAACGAAGGTTAAATTATTCGAAATTTTATCTTTCGACTGATAAAAAACTCGAATGACTATAAATCGAACCATTATTTATTGGATAGCTAATTTATTCGAAAACGAATATTCAGATTGTCTGCAATTCGGAACATAAAAATGCACAATCGATAAATGTAGAACGCCCATATCTCCGAAACAGAAAATAGCGAGTGCCTAATATGCGTAATACCGTATATGGCGAAAAGCAATATATCGAAGCGCAAAATTTCGATGGCCCGAAATGTCGAACACCGAAAGGTCGAACGGCCAAAATGGCGAACGTGGTGGGGCCCGTCACGTGGGATGACTGCCTTACGATATTTTAGCCGACTGAGCGACAGCGCCATCTCGCAGCTTCACTCTGAGGCGCAAGTAACGTATTGCTCGATTCGCCATTCGGGCCGTTCTACATTTTGGCCCTTCGCGATTTCAACCACTCGACTTTTTGGCCGTTCGCTTTAAGGCGTTACCCCCACTTGTAGCGCAAAAAAGGCCTTTTCCATGAATTTTGTTAAAGAAAACCTCAAAACTTTTTTAATCGATCAATATACCATCTTAAAGAACACATCTTGAAGAACTTTCAGTAATTTTTTTATTGAAAAATATTACATTGTTTAGTGGCAAATGGCCGTCAACGAAATAATGTTTTTATATACACGGTTTGTGGTGACCAACATTGCGGCGAAGTGGATCATCTAAAAAAAAAATGCGGATGGATTTAGTCAAATATAAGTATAAACTAGTCTTTAATCGAAAGATTTTAAAAAAATTCATTTTTCACAAAATGGCGAACAATCAAAGTTAATGGTTCGATTTTAACGAAAAAAAACGGCCGTTTTTTTGCTATAAAACGGCCATTTATTTCGAAAATAAAAATCGAACGATTAAAGACTACATTTTTATGTATTGAATAAGCCTGCAAAATTTCAAGAAGATCGGTTCATTAGTGTTCGAGTAATCTTGGTCACCGACTTGAGAAATGCCATTTTGAGAAAAACGCGTTTAAAGTTTCAATTTCAGTTCTTCAATTCACGGATTCTTCTCTTTCAACGCTCATATCTCAGTCAATTTTGTTCGGATCGACTTGAAATTTTCAGGACATATTCTCAGATACTTATAATTCAAAAAAATGCAATTAAAAAAATCGATTTTTTCAAAATCACAAGTGGGGGTAACCCCTTCTGCATTGTGAAACATCGCCATTTTTTTAATTCGGAGAATCGTCGTCTTGAATTATTCGGTGTTATGCATACAGGCCCATCGATATTATGTTTTTCGATATTTTATTTAATCTGATTTTTGTTTCTCGCTGTATATCAACTTCCGAGATGTTCATATTCGTAATTGTTATGTTCGACTTCACAGACCCTAGTAAGATTGATCTATCTATATTCGAACATTCGTCATTTTCGAATTTGACATTTTGACCCATCTACATATCGATGCGGTCGACATTTTTCTCCCCACCCCACTTTTCCTTTCACGTTCTTTGGTGGAATATTTTACCGTGGAAAAGAAAAAAAAAAGATAGCAATTGGTTCAGGTAACGCTCGAGTTGCTGCGTTTGTTATAATGCGTTGCGTGTATTTTTCGATTACAGGGCCAGGCAGTCGTTCAACTGGCGAAGACGGTCGACGACGTGACGATCTTCGGCGTTTGCAGCAAGTCGAAACACGAGGAGCTCAAGGCGGTCGGCACGATTGATCATCTCCTCGAGCGCGGAAGCGATTACAGCAACGAAGTCAGAAAGTAAGAACTGGCGAATGACAAAAAATCATCCCAATGAAAAAGATAAAAAAGCATGCGTAACCGAGGGAATAAAAATATCGTTCCCTCGATGATAATTGATGGACGATAGCGCAAGAAACGTTTTTTTTCTCCTTTCGAATATTGTTTGATCGTTGGAAGAGGGCGTTTCAACCAGTTTTATGATCGAAGTACTTGTCGGTTTTCGCCACGATTTTCATTACCAAGCTGGGATCGAGTTCGCTCCCAGTGGGAAATAAATGAAGATAGTAATTAATTCGTCTCTTCTTTCTTTCAGAATATCCCCGGAGGGCGTTGACATCGTTCTCGATTGCGTCGGTGGCGAGGAGTGCAACCGAGGATGTGCCCTGCTGAAACCCATGGGAAAATACGTTCTCTACGGCTCGAGCAACGTCGTGACCGGCGAAACAAAGAGTTTCTTCTCCGTCGCTCGATATGTAAGTCCTTGGAAAAACAAAAGTGCTCTACATTTTTCGTCCTCGTAACGCATTGTTGCGTTCATTATTATCATTCATAACGATATATTTGATGATACAACTATTGTTTTTTCATATAATACGATAATTGCGCAATTTTTCATGTTTATAATTCATAAAGCACCCTCTCGTTCATGATTCGACATAGTTTATATTTTTATTTGTATTACTTTCATATTCATATTTTACATGTACATTGTAATAGCTATATGATTGTCTGGACATTGCTAACGGTTCATTGTTTGTCGTAATTATACTTCACAATATTTTTATTGACATTTTCGGGAATTTTCTCACAATTTACTTTTTGAAAGGGGTACGAAAAATTAAACCGACTTGAGAAAAAAACTGAATAGTATGAAAATAAATACTTTTGTATAACTTGAAGACGTTACCCCTACTTGTAGCGCAAAAAAGGCCTTTTTCATGAATTTTTTTAAAGAAAACTACAAAAAAATTTTAATCGATCAATATACCATCTTAAAGAACACATCTTGAAGAACTTTCAGTAATTTTTTTCATTGAAAAATATTACATTGTTTAGTGGCAAATGGCCGTCAATGAAATAATGTTTTTATATACACGGTTTGTGGTGACCAACATTGCGGCGAAGTGGATCATCTGAAAAAAAAAATGCGGATGGATTTAGTCAAATATAAGTATAAACTAGTCTTTAATCGAAGGATTTTAAAAAATATTCATTTTTCACAAAATAGCGGTCAGTCAAAGTTAATGGTTCGATTTTAACGAAAAAAACGGCCGTTTTTTTGGCTATGAAACGGCCATTTTTTTTCGAAAAAAAAAAAAAAAAAATCGAACGATTAAAGACTACATTTTTATGCATTAAATAAGCCTGCAAAATTTCAAGAAGATCGGTTCATTAGTGTCCGAGTGATCTTGGTCACCGACTTCAGAAATGCTATTTCGAGAAAAACGCGTTTAAAGTTTCAATTTCAGTTCTTCAATTCACGGATTCTTCTCTTTCAACGCTCATATCTCAGTCAATTTTGTTCGGATCGATTTAAAATTTTCAGGACATATTCTCAGATACTCATACTTCAAAAAAATGCAATAAAAAAAATCGATTTTTTCGAAATCGCAAGTGGGGGTAACCCCTTAAGAAGAAAAACGTCGATTATGCCTAAACTACTATTATAGTGAATAAGTATACAATATTTCAAGTAAATCCATCGACTAGAATTCGAGAAATCGGGTACACCGTTTTGAAAAACATAGTTGCGAGAAATTAAGGGAGGGAGATACCTTTGGGCGAGGCAACAAATTGCTGTTTTGATAATTTTTTTAAAGGAAATATTTCTACGATTTTGAAGTTTGCATCGTTGGAATGCAACGAAAGTGATTTGTTTCTATTTCCAAAATTACCTTTGGCAAATTAAAGCTACAATAATCACGTAAACATTTTTTAGGATTTTTATTTAGCGATTTACAACAAACGTGCAAAGTATGGTTTTGAATAATAATAAAAATAAGAAATTGGAAAGAATTTTCGTTGCATTCCAACGATGCAAACTTCAACTCCGTATATTTCTTCACGACTTTTGCGACGTAGGGTATGTTTTCTTACTGCTTTTGGCGGTTGGATGGTATGCTTTTTTTTTTTTTTTCATTGACCGTTAAAACTGACGGAAGTATGGGACGAACTTTTAAATGGGTGGCGGCAGATGTACCCAGAGGGCGTAGCGTCGGTAGGATTAATCTGGAAAGAAAGAAAAGAAACCAATGAAAATGTTTCTATCACTAACACTCATAAGCAGAATATGAACCAAGAAAAAGTGAGAAATGTTAATTCGTTGAAATGGTTCGCTTTGACACAGAGATTGAATTTTTCGAAAAAAAAGCCTATATTTGGCGGATAAAAAACCTTTTTTATTTTTAAAAACACTTACGGTCATCTTTTAGATAGTAAGGTAAATATTTGTACCTAATTTTATCAGAATTGGATATTAGTTTTTTTTTTAGCTATACGTCGAGACAGTTTTGAAACTGCAGTTTGGAAGGCCGTGCCAGACCTCCGCCATTTTTAAAGATTAATAAATAAAAAATTGAATACCACGCGACAGCCAATAGTAGTAATAAAACATCCCCCAACTCTCAAAAACTGAGGAGAATACTTTCTTTAAGGATGTTGAGTCTCACATCGCAAATGATAATAAAATTCTGAAAATTTCGTACGTTTTTGTATGAAGTATTTCAGAGGTCGTGTAAACATTTCACGACAATTAGGAAGCTCGTTATTGAACAATTAACATACACAAATTAAATGTTGTCTTATGGAAACTGATGTAACTTTGCGATAAGTTTTTTTTTTGACCTCTCAATTTACTGAAAGCAACGGAAACAAAACGAAGTTTAATGATAAATTTTTTTTTTATTCCTTTTAAAAATTGTTCTTGACAAAATGTTAATTTTTCAATAACGAGCTTCCTATTCGTCGTGAAATTTTAACGCGACCTCTTAAATACTTCGTACAAAAACATACTAAATTTTCAGAATTTATCATTTTTTATTTCAACCCCTAAGGAGGTTTAAGTAATGATGCTAGAATTCTGAAAACTTGGTATGTTTTTACATGAAGTATGCAGGAGGTCGTGTAAAAATTTCATGACGATTAAGAAGCTATTTATTGAACAATTAACATCAACATGTTTCATAGGGACTCAACATTCTTAAAAAACATAAAGCATAAAAATGAGCAATTTTTTCCTCGCATAAAGGTATCTTACTCTTTAAAGTTTTACCAACAGTTTTATCGTTGTAACCATAAGTGTACATTAGAGTGGCCCAACAAAAAACTGCCCGATTCGCAGGCTCTCAACCCTTGAAATATTATCCGAGAATGGACCAAAAAAATTCATGATAAGAGCAGCCTGTAGGCTAATTCTAACAGTTGACGCGTGACGTTTTTTTTTTATTCTCCATTTCATTTACACGTGATAAATGAATGTTTTCTTTCCCAATGCAAACCATTTTCCATAGATACAATCAATGAGTGGTCTGGGCCAATCTGTGGGATTATTATATGTAGTAGACACATTTATAACCACCAATTGAAGCCTTTGTAATCATGCATCCTTTCTTTTCAATCTTCGAAACTAGTTGATCACGATTCAAAAGAAAGAAAGCATTATGATCACAGAGGCTTTAATCTGGCGTTATAAATCCGTTTACTATTCATAATAGTCACATTGATTGGTCCAGACCACTCATTGGTTGTATCTATCGAAAATGGCTTGCATTGGAAAAGCAAGCGTTACTTTATCACGTGTAAATCAAATGGAGAATAAAAAACCTCATGAGTCACCTGTTGGAATTAACCCAACTGTTCCTTTCACGAGCTTCTTTGGTTCATTATCGAGTAATATTTCAATGAGTGAGAGACCGAATCGGGAAGTTTCTTTTTGCCAGTCTAATGTACATT
Source organism: Ophion costatus (assembly GCA_951751655.1). Taxonomy (NCBI): domain Eukaryota; kingdom Metazoa; phylum Arthropoda; class Insecta; order Hymenoptera; family Ichneumonidae; genus Ophion; species Ophion costatus. The sequence goes on from OX632359.1 coordinate 9,339,457, forward strand.
TAAACTGCGATTCCTGTACCATATGTTGGACCTTCTTCTTTAGTCGGAGTTGCCTCTCACGACGAACGAGAGTTTTGGAATTTGCACAGTAGCCTAACCTCTCAATAATACTATATTTGCAGGGTTGTTATGCATATGGAAAACCGGGAAAACGCGGGTAATTTCGTTCCTCCTGGAATAATCAGCGAAAAGTCAGGGAATTTTGGGAATTTTCTCACAATTTACTTTTCGAAAAAGATACGAAAAATGAAGCCGACTTGAGAAAAAAAAAACTGAACAGTATAAAGATAAATATTTTTGTATATCTTTAATATTTATATTATTCCTCATTATACACAAAAGAAAGTTATGTCAGTGCCAAACATTGAGGATTTAAAAAACTGAAAACTCATTTACTGTAAAGCTACATTTGTAAATTAGAGTAAATTAAAAGTAAAGCTACAAAAATACATTTGTATTCGATGTCTCGATACAGAGCATTATCATTATAGATAGGCATTTATATTTATTTTTTGTTTATTTTCACCGGCGTACAAACCTTTGTTTATAATGAAGAACAGGTTCTGTATTTGCTTTCAATGTCTTTTTTAAACTTTATAATGTTTCGAATTTCAGATAAAAAAAATTAATATCAATTTTATCAAATTTCCATCTTAAAAAAATTATGTTATTCAGTTCAACATAATTCTTCAACAGAAGGATCGAGTTGAGAATTTTCTTTGTTTCTTCAAGTTTGTTAAAAATGTTTTTTTTTCACAAAAATCAGTCATTGCTATTTTTGCGTATATAATTTTCCCGTATAGTTTGTAACGTTTACAAAGACTAATATCTCTCTAGCTAAACAAATATATGTTTGATGAAAAGACAGTGTTCTTCGATTGGCCCTAAACTGGCTAGTCTGCAAAACTTGGAATTTTTGCAAAACCTGTATGGAAAACCTGGAAAAGTCAGGGAATTTAAGAGTCAATAATGCGCAACAACCCTGATTTGCCATAATCATATTTATCATTTATCATGTATGCAATAGTTGTTATTTCTATTCACGCTCCATTATAATAATAGTCGTACGATTAAGGCGTTACCCCCACTTGTAGCGCAAAGAAAAGGCCTTTTTCATGATTTTTTTAAAGAAAACTACAAAACTTTTTCAATCGATCAATATATCATCTTAAAGAACACATCTTGAAGAACTTTCAGTAATTTTTTTATTGAAATATATTACATTGTTTAGTGGCAAATGGCCGTCAATGAAATAATGTTTTTATATACACGGTTTGCGGTGACCAACATTGCGGCGAAGTGGATCATCTGAAAAAAAAAATGCGGATGGATTTAGTCAAATATAAGTATAAACTAGTCTTTAATCGAAGGATTTTAAAAAATATTCATTTTTCACAAAATGGCGGACAGGCAAAGTTAATGGTTCGATTTTAACGAAAAAAAAAACGGCCGTTTTTTGGCTATAAAACGGCCATTTTTTTTTCGAAAAAAAAAAAAAAAAATCGAACGATTAAAGACTACATTTTTATGTTTTCAATGAGCCTGCAAAATTTCAAGAAGATCGGTTAATTAGTGTTCGAGTAATCTTGGTCACCGACTTCGGAAATGCCATTTTGAGAAAAACGCGTTTAAAGTTTCAATTTCAGTTCTTGAATTCACAGATTCTTCTCTTTCAACGCTCATATCTCAGTCAATTTTGTTCGAATCGACTTGAAATTTTCAGGACATATTCTCAGATACTTATACTTCAAAAAAATGCAATGAAAAAAAAAAACGGTTTTTTCGAAATGGCAAGTGGGGCCAACCCCTTAATAATTTTGATGCTTAATCGAGGTACGGAATTTCGCGAGTCGGTCGATGTAATCGAGCGACGGTGATTAATGTTAAACGTTGTGTGTTACACAGTGGTGGACAATGGACAAAATATCGCCGATCAAGCTTTTTGAGGAGAACAAGACCCTGTCCGGGCTTAATCTACGTCGTTTGATGCACCAGCACGGTGCGCACGCGTTCGTGAGACGAGCGGTGGAGAAGGTGTATCAAATGTGGAGCGACGGAAAGATAAAGCCGAGGGTCGACTCCACGTGGGCGCTCGAGGATGTCCCCGAGGCGATGCAGAAGATGCACGATCGCAAGAACATCGGTAAGATCGTGCTGGATCCGAGCCTCGAGCCAAAACCGAAACCCATGACACCGGCCAAGGGCAAGGGCAAGGACAAGAAAGCGGCGACTCAGGAGGAGAAGAAAGCATCGAGCGTGGAGTCCGAGGAGGGCGAGAAGAAGAAGGAGCCCGAATTGACAAACGGCACGTCCGAGGACAAATCTGACACGGGTACGCGATAAATTATTCGATTTCTCGTATGTCTTTTGTTATTATTCGGGTTCTACATGCCAGTCAAACGAGACTTTCCCCTTGAAGATTTGCAAAAATTCTTATTTCGCCACAGGACCAATTGCCCATTGTTTTTATGACCCCAATGTTTTTTTAAGAAAAAAACAAAACGATTTTTTCACATCCCTAGGGTGGTGTTATTCCTTAATTGATAGAAAAAAAAATCGACGCGCGAACGCAGCTTGTAACGTGCACTAAAATATAGCAAATTCGTAACTGCAATTTGACGACCGACTATGGACTTGGATACTCTTTATTCTCGTACGAATTTCACGGTTTTTTTGGACCGTCGGTCTCACGTAACGACTTTGCGTGACTGATACATTAGTGGTCCTGCAATCATTGCGTCGCTATCGCGGTTCAGAGTAAGTTCTCTGCTCGCCGAGCAATCGCTGCCGTTGTCTACAGAATTCTCATTGAACGTTCGCTACTTGCTGCCCCCCCCTTCCGATATCAACCCAATCCCCGAAATCGACGATTTTGATGTTTGCATCGTTGGGATGCAGCGAAAAATTCATTTCTTCGAATCATTAACCCTCCTTCCTTTTTTTTCGTTGCACTTTTAGACTACGAGAACCAGGCAAACGTTTTTTAAATAATTTTTCCAAGCTTTACACTCTAAATTCGCAAAGAAATGTTTTACAATACGGAATTGGCAAAAAACATCTTTCATCGTCAAAATCATTTCCATCGTCAGCTGAAATCTAGCGTTGCAAATTTGGCCTCGATACTTCCGATAAGAATCCCGAAAAATCTTATCCCCGAATTTGCAAATAAATCGTGTTGAAAAAACCGGAAGGCAAAAGTAACGGTACGACTAGCACGGTACAGGTCAATATTGATTGGTAGCATTGCGTGAGCAAACTCAATACTAAACGTTGCTTCTCGTTCTCTTTCACCGATCCCGCAGATTCGAAGGAAAAGGAGTCAAGCTGAATCGCCAGCGCGGCCGACGAGATTTAAAGGCGAAGTCGACATCGTGATCGAGGCAAGAGGGTAGAGAATAAAAAAGAAAACAAAAACCGGGAAAGAACGAGAAAAAAAAAGAAACAACACACGAAAACACCGAGGGGAGGACTCGATATTAATCTTTATTTTCCAATCTTTTTTGCGAATCGTTCGAACTTCTTTTTTTTCGGTGTCTCGGAAACAAAAAGGAGGACGAATGACGCGCGCGTTGGCTGGATAAGTATAACGGGAGGGAGAGAATGCGGGAAACGGTCGTAGCGTTCGTGAAGAGCAAGAAGAGGAAGAAGAGGAAGAACAAAAAAAAAACCACTGATAATCCAAGTGGGGCAAGGAACAGCGGATAGGCGTGTTGCGGGTGTTGAGAATAAGTAATTAACCAAATAAATATCAATTTTGACGTGGTCCACAATAGTAGTTTGCAGCAAACGAGATTAGGCGAGAAGGAGGAAGACGAAGATGAAACGAGGCAAAAAAGAGAACGAACTTCGAGGTAAAAGATGAAGAAAAAAACACGATTTTATTTTTAATACCGTGAGTGTGATGATGTGAGTAAAGGCCGGATGAAAATGGATATCAGTTTAACTTTTCATAAAATAAATTTTTTAAATCGACAGTCCGAGGACTATGGAAAATAATAATGATAATAACGATACGGAAAATGCAACAAAAAACAAATACGCTACGAAAAAATATTTACCTATAAACTACTAAATATATATTTTGCTTTTTTCCTTTATGTATATATATATAAAGAAAAAAGGCAAAATGACAAAAAAAACTATATGACGTACTTTCTACTACGAAAAATAATCATTACCTGCTGAAACGAGGAGAGGGGACGGAATAAATTTTTGAAAAACTACTAATCACTACTTCGAGTAAAAATCCAACTATCGCTGCTTCTACTATCGAAATATAAATATTACGCCTGCAATCGCTAAATAATATTGCCGCTCCCGCTGCCAAGACTCATCCGATTATTCTCTCGGCAATGGCACACGTTTTACATATTTTGTTCTTTGTTTCGTTTGTAATTTATATTTTTTGTTTACCACGCGAAAGTCGAAGCACATCGGACAGAAAAGCACATTGTTCTCTTAAATTTTTCTTCATGACATGTCATCCAAGCGAAAGTACATAGCGTAACGTTTACACGTATAAGCACACAGGCCTTCGTGAAAGTATAAAAATAATAATAACGGGCATCGAAACATTCTTCGGTCGATTTTCCAATTTTTTAGGAGTGCGTAATATATATATATATATATATATATATATACACGCGTATAAACGGCCTCGGAACTTTTTCTTTCACACTGTCGCGAGTTTTATCGTAAAGCGATGCCACCATTTTCAGATGAATCTTTTTCTATTCCGATTCTTCAATTTTGAAGTCGGCGTTTTAAAATAATAATAATAATAATTATAACGATAATAATAAACGAAAGAAAATGAAGGACAACGCAAAATATAAACGAAACAATTCGTGTTTTTCGAGATTAAAAAGAAACGACAAATGCATATCTCCTACCAAGGAAATTCGTGAAAAAAATAGAATAAAATAATGTGTAATTAAAGGAAAAAGACTTGATTGCTAAGAATTGGAGCAAATTTTTTACCGGTAGCCAATTATTCATTTTAAATTTGATACGAAAGAAAATAAAGACTCGATGCGATTATTATTATTATTATTACTGCCTTTTACCGTATTCCGGAGTGGAGTTTTCATGGCAAACACCCTTAATCAACGATTATGCACGTGCGATTGAGAAAAGAATAGGAACGATTGAAAGGAAAAAAAAGAACGCTCGATATAATGCACTCGACGAAGATTAGAACAAAAAATCGATGGTTTGAGCGGAATGTGAGAAAGGAGATAAAAGTTGAAAGGATGAAAAATACACGTGGCGTGAGACGCAGAACGCACATACACGCAAACACAACGAGGAGCCATCCGATTGGAAAGAGATGGCGCGCGTTGATGAGAAAAAACTGCGTAAAACGAGAAAATTAGTTGAACGAGAAAAAAAAAGAAGAATAAATAAACATACACACGAACCAGATACTGTATATTTTACGTAAGGCTTTAAATGTTTCATGAAATAAGTATCTATTATATTATAATATATCTATATATTTGTATCGGCCATTTTGTCTCCTCCTCCTCGTACCCGCCCTCGAGAAAGCTCCCTCGTCCTCACTCGAGCGAACATATTATTTTTTCTGTTGCTTCCTTTTGTTCCTCGTCTCGTTGGAGCGGGCAGAAAGGCGCGACCACATCTGCTCTCTTTTTCAACACGAGAACGATCACCTTTGCGAGCTCGAAAGAAATGAAGAAAAGAATATTGCATACTGCCCCTTTTGTTCGTTTCTTTCCGCATCGACTTATTTTGTAGGATTCTCGGTCATTTTCTTGCCACATTTAGGAATAGGATTTTCAAATTTTCCTTAGGAGCGATCATTTATTTCTTTTATTTTTTGGAATTCGATCGCGGCCCCTGCGCCCGTTAGAACAACGAACAAGACGTGTCGTTTCGTTTCATTGGGCACGAATTTCAAGGAAATAAATTGAATATTGACGAACGGACTTTTAGAATGTAGCGATGTTCGGATGAGTGGAAAATCTTTCGATACAAATTCAATTAGTCCAACCAATGTCGGAAAACTTCGAATATTCTTTTTTTTTTAAAATAAATGTTAAAAGTACGTCACTCTCTGTATCTCCCTCTCTCTCTCTCGCTCTGTCTCCCTGTCTCTTTTTGTCTGCATTTTTAATTGATCGATCGAATGTACAATATATGTCATGAATCTTTTTTTCCTGTTTAGCATTTTGCTTGTCGTGTATATACATACACATACACACACATACACAAACACTTTTTCATTCGTTTTAATTATGTTTCGCGAGATTCGCATATGCGAATGATATACATACATACATACATATATATATATATATATATATATATATATATATATATATATATATATATATATATATATATATCTATAAGTACATTGTATTGTCGCTTGCGCGCGTCTGAGGGACGAGAAATAAAGTTGTGTACGTTTTATTAATCGAATAACGACGAAATTAGTTATAATAATAATTATTATTATTACTATAACGTACCATTTTTTTTTATCGCTTCGCTGGCCGTCGTCGTGTTGTTTCGAGTGTCTTGTTTAGCGATCCTTGCACATTTCAAAATGAAATGGAGCTCGCGTGTTCAAGCCGAGCATACATGGGTCAGCTAAGATTAGCGCGAGAGAGGAGGAATGAAGAAAAAAAAGACAATTGAAAGAAACTAATAAGAAAGTGAGACACGCAAAACAAATGAATAAAAAACGTAAACGGTATAAATACACAAAAAAAAACCTATTATGAAGATTACGTGTAAAATTGTAAAATTTACTTCGCACGTCGAGCGGGAGAACAGGAGGTGCTTTATGGACGGTGAATGTACAGACATACAATTATTATAGCGGATAGTCTCGCTCCGAGTGCGTGCGTATGCGTGTTCGTATGCGCGTGTGAGGGAGGCAGGGAGACATACAGGCAGACAGAAAGAGAGGTAAAAGAGTGGAGTGACAAGAGAGAGCGAGAGAGAGAGAGAGAGAGAGAGAGAGAGAGAGAGAGAGAGAGAGAGAGAGGAGGAGGAAGAGCAACGCAGAATCCAGAAAGAGTGTTGAAAAACGGCATGGCGAAAAAAAAACATACGGAATAGAAAAATGGAAAGCAGCAATGGCGGCGGGTGGTAGGGGGCAAACGGTTTTGTATTTTATTTTTATTTCCGCCGATAGTTTAACGTATGAGTAATTTATCACGGGGAGTGCACTTGAACTCCAGTGTGATATTATTATCTTTATTTTATTATTACTACTACTACAACTACTACTATTATTATTATTATTATTATTATCAGTGAAACATAATTATAAAGATGAATGAAGAACGTTGGATAACATATGGGACGACGACGCGACCCCGACTATATAATCGACGATGAGAAGAATTTTTGCACCTGATCTCCCGCACCGACGGCTTGATATATGATAGATTGTATTTTTGGCTTATTATTGTAAGACTGACTATGTTGCTATATTAAAAGATTGCTTCGAAAAGAAAACTTGTGCGTTCTCATTTGTAACGGCGATTGCTTGCCCGCGTAATTGACCCAAGTGGCCATTTTCAGAAAATTGTCCAAAGGTCGACTAATATGGTAGCAAATGTTCGCCCGGAAATTACATCGAAGTTGACAACCGTCCAAAGAGATAACTGTTGGATACGCGATGACCTGTAGGTATCATTCCAGTAGATGTTTGGATTTGGGCAACTTGTGGATGATTTGGATGTTCTACCTCGGTCGTTTCCTACGGATATTTCAAGGAGAAATTTTGAAAAGTTTTCCCGAAGTCGACTAAACGTGTAGGAAATATCCGCCCGAAGGTTACGTTGAATTTGACAACCATCCAAAAAGGTTACTGTTGGACACGTGATCACATGTAGATAACTGTCAAGTGGACGTTTCGATTTAGACTACTTTGGACAACTATTTGGAAATTGCTGCAGAGGTTGTTCGCTTGGAATATTCCGAGTGGTAATTTTCAACAGTTGTTTAGGAGTTGGCTTAAGGTAAAACGAGCGCGCTCTTGATTTCTATAGATTTTGTTTAAATTTTAATCAGACATTGTTCATATCACTATGCACGTTTGAGTGAAATTTCCAAACAGTTGACTATTTAGATTGGGAGATAATAGGTTTTTAATTGCAACTTTTAATACTGCAGGGTCTGCATTGACCGGAAGCCAGGCCACATAATTCGTTGTACCATTGTATTGTGTTTATAAATGTTGAAGAAAAATTATCTTTACATAGCAAATTAATTAATGAAAGAGCAAAAAAAACGTTAGGACTGCCTTTACTATTCGGTTTTGTTAAAAACGTTCAGTAAAGACAGAATAATGTCCCGTAAAGAATATTTTCCCTCTATAATAAGAAGAGATGTGGCAACACCGCATCGTTCCACTTATCCAACGACGTAAGTCTGCGCGGCATGTTTAAAATAATATTACAACACAAAGTTTTATTTGGAAGTAAATTTTAATCGAACCAAGTTTTGAATTCGTTATCAGTTAACCAACACTTTTATTTATTAATGAAGATAACATAACCGAAATAAAGTATAAATATTTATAACGCGAATGATTTTTTTAACGACACGTTCCCCACCGCATTGCGTGCTTGTCGAGTGTTCTTTTTCAACGACTCCAACGCCTTCAACACATTTTTTCTTTTTGGCTTCGGCCATTGATGTCAGAGCTTTTATTTCACTGTCCACGACTTTTTTCTTCCGCCACTTTCGTTTAAAACGGATTCTGCTTGGCATTTTTTTTCCCGATAATATAACCAACTAGCTTGATCCACATTGAGCTGACAGCTCGTTGTAGTGTTGCCACGATTGTTCATCCGCCGAAATCTATAGTCGGGTTACTAACTTGGATTTCTCACACTGTAGAGTACAGTCGGAAGGAAAAGTTTTATTTCGAAACTATAGATTTTTGTTTATGCTCTACTGCATGTAGCGCGTGATATTTTTCTTTCCGACGACCGCGCTGGGTCTACCTTTATGGGTAGGAAATGTCCGCCGGGAAGTTACTTTGAAGTTGGCCAACAGCCAAAAATATAACTATTGGACACATGTTCACTTGTAGGTAACTTCCAAGCGGACAACTTCTGGAAAATTATTTACAAATTGCTATCTTAGTCGTTGTCTAGAAATATTCCAAGCAAAAATTTTCCAAGGCTTATTCAGAGACTAAATGCCCGTCGGGAAGTTACCATGAAGTTGACAACCATCTACAAATATAACTATTGGGTACATGATCAGTTGTAGGTAACTTCCAAGCGGGCGTTTCGATTTAGATAACTTCTGGACGACTATTTGGAAATTGCTACCTGGAATGTTTTTTTTCATCGTCCGTAAGTTGACTCTCTGTTTTGTACAACGGTTGCGTATCCTGTGTTTCAAATTACACCGTACGAAGCTGTGTCGCCGTCTTATCAGCCGTCGGTAATGAAGGCCCCGTTGCTCGTAGGCTAGATTTTTATTGGGTAGAGGCATCGCGTATCGGCGTGTCAAACGAACGGCTGGTAAGAATGACACGAATTTTTCTTTATTACAAATATTTTATAGGGACGACAAAACTGGGCAGTTTAATTTTGTCCCACGCTGCAAAGTGTTACCCGTTCGGTTCGATTTAGCGCACCCCTTTTGAATGTGGGGCGAGAGGAAGAAAAATAAAGGGTGATTCACCACTTAATGTTTTTTTTTTTGGTTTAATGTAGCCATAATCGATTTCAGTTCGTTTTACATCAGAAGAATTTTCGTTTCTGTCTCAATGAAATCGGTTGACTGTTTGCGGGTGAATACCCATAGGACTATTCAGTTGAATATGAAGCTGAAGAACTATTATATGGTGCTGGTATAGCTGACTAGTCGGTAAATCACACAATCATACGTTTTTCCGCTGTTGAAAATTTAAACGTGATTATGTCGAATTTTTTTTTTTCAATGCGTTGAAAATCGGTGTACACGATTACTCAAAACTCATTTGACCAATCAAGATCATATTTGACAGACGTTTTTATGATACTAATGCACAATTGATGAAACTAAAACCGACTAAAATTACGAAAATAGACATATTTTTGGCTGGGTTAAGGCATTAATTTTTTTCCGAGAAAATCAACCTTTTTTGTGCTAAGACCTCCCCTTTAGCTAATTATCATAATTTTTCCGAAATCATTGGTTCATCGAGTGACCACATGTACATACTAGTCAATTCTTCTGCGCAGACTGTATCGGATAATCCTACGAGGTGCTGCAGTGTAAACCATCTTCCATACGGTGACTGGTTATATATCCGCCATTTTTCTCTTTTGTAAGCAACAAAAATCGTTTTGGAAACTAGAATTATGTAATAAAATGTACCAATGACACTGAAAATATATATACATTCCTTAGCCACAAAAAAGTCGTAGCAATCGACTAAGATTTGGCGTTCTATAGGGAGATCATCACAGGGTAAGGGGGTCGAAAAATATTTTTCTCCCCCCAAGAGATCATCATAGGATAAGGGGTCGAAAAATATTTTTTTCGAACGTTAAAATACGTTCATTAGTCTGATTTTTTAATGTCAAATCAAAGCACTTGTGAAGACACAGAAAATACATTTTTAAACGTCGATTTTCATTTTTTTTTTGCATTCTTTTATCATATAATAATGTATTCGAAAGAAGGGGACCTCACGGTGTACACGGTTGTGACCGTAAATATTATCTTGTGAAACAAAATTTGTAAAAACATTATTAATCAGTATGAAACTCGCTATTTTGCTATGGAGGTTAAAAAAAAATCAAAATTGAGTAAATGGCTGTGGTTTGAAAAAAAGTATCGAATTTAACTGGTTTTTCGACAGTTTTTCGTTAAAAAAATAGACGATTAAAAAAGCTTCCATAGCAAGATAAAGAATGGCGTGAAGAATGTTGTGTCAAAACTTGAGACGCATAGCTCGAAAACTCTTCCTTTGAGAGTGTACACCGTTTTGAAAAACGGCATTTCGAGAAAAACGCGTCCGTCCGCGCCAGGACTTCACGCAGCTATCCCGTTTTCTAAGAAAGACTGTAGCAACCGGAATAATTCAAATTCCGCCAAAAAAAAATAACAGTATGTATATAACCTTCTATACTATTGCTGGATAATGGAAAAAAACCGATTTTTCGAAAATATTACACTGTGGTGATCGCTTAATAAAATATTGGGTTATATAAATATATAAATATAATATAATATATAAATAAAAAGAACCTATGGATCGAAAAAAATTCCATCGTTCAAGCACTGCTGTTTGATATGTAAAAGAAGCTTGTAAAATTTGAAGTCGATGGGTGCAGTGATCTTTGAGATATCACGGTCACCGTTCTTGAAAAAGCACGGACTCGAGAATCTTGAGAATCCATCGAACACGAAAATCGACATTAAAAAATTTCAACTAGGTTTTTGCATTTTTGTTTTTTTTTTTCAACGTGCCCACAATGCATTGCTGATCGTTTTACATTAGAAGAATCGTCGTTTCTGTTTCACTGATATTGATGGACTGGTTGAGGGTAACCTGGAAAGTCCGTCGAATCACCAACTCGTCGAATCGCCAATTCGTCGAATCACCAATTCGTCGAATCGCAATTCATCGAATAACGATTTGCGGAACATTCATCGAATCACCATTCGTTTGTTTGGGTTTGTTTGGGTTCTTGTGTGCTTGTGGGTGTGTTTGTATGTTTGGGTTTGTTTGGGTTCTTGTGTGCGTGTTCCGGTCTGTTTTTTGGGCTTGTTTGGGTTCTTGTGTGCTTGTGGGTGTGTTTGTTTGTTTGGGTTTGTTTGTTTGGGTTTGCTTGTTTGGGTTTGTTTGTTTGGGTTTGTTTGTTTGGGTTCTTGTGCGCTTGTGGGTGTGTTTGTTTGTTTGGGTTCTTGTGTGCTTGTGGGTGTGTTTGTTTGTTTGGGTTCTTGCGCGCTTGTGGGTGTGTTTGGGTTTGTTTGGGTTCTTGTGTGCTTGCGGGTGTGTTTGTTTGTTTGGGTTCTTGTCTGCGTGTTTGGGTTTTTTTCGGCCTACGTGGGATTGTTTCAGTTTGGGATTGTTTGGGTTTGTTGACGTTTGTTTGGGATTGTTTAGGTTTGTTGACGTTTGTTTGGGATTGTTTGAATTTATTTTTGTGTGTTTGGGTTTGTTTTGTCTGGGTTTGTTTGGGTTTAGTTTGTGTGTTCGGGTTCGGTTTGTTTGGGTTTGTTTGGGTTAGTTCGTTTTTATGGGTTGTTTGGTTTTTTTGGGTTTAGTTGTTTGGGTATGATTTAGTTATTTGGGTTTGGTTTGTTTGTTTGGGTTTGTTTGTTTGGTTTGTTTAGGTTTGGAGAAATTTCATTCGACGAATTGCGATTCGACGAATTGTCATTCGACGAATTAGCGGTTCGACGCATTGTGATTCGACGAATTGTTTTTTCGACGAATTGTAATTCGATGAATTGTTTTCGACGAATTTTCCGCAAATCGGAAAGTCAGCTCTTGGCATGCTTCACTCGTTACGTTTTTTCGGCGATAAAAAAATTCGTAGGCGCCTAATAGTTTGTGACGCTCTACCATGTACATGAGTTTCAAGAAAATTCAAGGTGGAAACCAAAGTGATGTTCCTTGTCAGACGGTTTACGGGCGACCGGGGAGATAGGCGTTATTTTCCTTTCCACAGAGAAGAATGTTTCGTTTTTTTTTTTTTTCAAATATCAGCTCGCAGACTAAGACACTGAGACTCTGCAACTCAGCTAGTCAGGTCTTCGAGTCGATAGTGACGCGAGTCATGCTCTGTGTATACCTACTCGAGATTATCATTGCTCTACAGGTGGCGCGCTATTGACGTCCACATATGTGTAAACGTGCAATGTATTTCGTATCATAGTTGGGTTAGTTGTCACATAGTTTCCTTCCTCGTGCCGTCCATTACGCTGTACCCTTCGTATACGCATTTCCATTTCCCATCTTCTTCCACGTTCGATCCGTTCTCTCATGGTAGCAGTACACATACAGACCCCCATCTCGATGACGGATAGATGTTCAAAAGAATAATACAATTCATTCAAAACTATTCAATTGTTTTTATGAATTATAAAATATGAATTATTTGATCAATTGTGTGTAATATTAATAATATCAATTTTCTTTTGAATAAAAATAATTAATATCAAATAATTAATCGTCATAGTGATAATCAATGTAACAATCAATAAATAATAATAATCATAATAATAATTTCGTAACAATAATAACGATGGCATGATAATAACTGATAATAGTATTAATAACAACAACAATGATGATGATTATGATAATAGTGATGGTGATAATGATGATAATAATGATGATCATATTGATCACAATAATAATAATAATAATAATAATATCCCTCGATGTCTCGAATGAGACATTGAGATTATATTGGTAAATAAATTGTTTGCCACTTCGTGAATTTAGTGCGGCGCGTGTGATCATTCGTCATGCGCAAGCGGATTAATTAGGCGTTCAGATAGGACAAATGCGTATCTCGAACGAACGTCTCTTCGACAGGCGAGATTGAAACGTGGCTGCCAGCGACATAGCGGAATTAAATCTGAAGCTACGGCATTCGCGGTAAGCACGTGATAGCGTGTCGAAGACGCATACGCTCCGATAATTTCACGATTTAATTAATAACCCTGCCGAGCGACAGGTATGGAACTACGTGGGAAGAATGAAAACTTACCTAACTGAGCGATACAGTTCGTACTTCTCGAGGTACGGTAATTTCGACCTCGTCACTTTGTCATTATCAGATTTTCTCTTCAATTTGCTAATAATGGGAAACTTGGTATTGAAGAGTACGAGATTTTTATTTTCGAGTAGTAATGCCAATAACAATGATAATAATAGAAGTAATAATTATGGAATGAAGTTTTATATGTATATATGGCGCAGTGTAAATATGTATAATTTTATACAAGCAAATTATAATGTTCATATTAAAAATGTAGGATGGTAATATGCTTGTTAGGAATAATTCGTACAATTGGACGATCGTAATAATAATAAGCGATTATTAAATAAAAAATAATAAATACGAATAAATGAATGATAAAAAACCGGTGTGCTGGCCTGGTGGTTAGTGTGCTTGCCTTTCAACCAGCTCGTCACGAGGAGGCCGCGTGTTCGAATCACAGTCTCGTAATATCGGAAAAAAATAAATACGAGCGTGACGTAGCACGGATTCTTAAAATTTAAAGAAAAGATTCAATAATCGAATAAATAAATAATAACGAAAATAATAGTAATTTAATGCACCAGGATACATATAATAATCTAGTATGGGTAGATGTATTACGATACATAGAGTAATCAAATATGTATCATATATACAGTGATGACGAAAGTCCAAGGAGAAAACTATTGTCTCCTTGTTTTGAAAAAAGCAATCTTTTTAGGGTACAATACGTATCGAATTTCTTTTTAAATTGTGGCATTCAGTTGTATAGAGTCCTCCGCCTCATTACGTTCATCGCCACCAAATTCCACTTCACATCCCGCCTACAAATACGTATAGAAATAATACGTATTTGTAAACTTTTAATTAAAAAAATTAAAAGCACCAGAAATAGTTTGGTGCTTTCATTTTTCAATCACTTTTCGTGATGTGGTTTGAGAAAATAATAAACATCTTAGATTTCTTAAAGCTTGGAACAATTTCCTACATTCTCCGACAGCCGTTTGCAATTTTGGCAGATGGGTAAATTTTGGAATGTATATTTATGCCTACGAATGTCAAGGGATTAAAATTTAACGTGAAATTGAAATAAAAGTGTACAAATCGGTTGAATTATTAATTAAGATAGAGAAACAGAGAGAGAGAGAGAGAGAGAAAGAGTGTCAAATGAACGAATACTCGTTCGTCACTTGAGGTAGCCCAAATTAAAGAGGAAGCTTCAACATATGGTGTAAGAATTGCATATTGAAGGTAACCTCATGTTTGCATTGATAGAGCTGCTGGTAAACTTTTGACCGAGTTTTTCTCGAAACTATTTTTTCTCCAAACGATGCACACGATTTCTCGACATCTAATGAACGTGTATTTACTTGAAATTTGGTGCACTTGTTCGGTGTCACAGTAGTTTGGTCTCGCCGACGTTGTTCTTCTCAACATTTTTTTTAATACTTATTACTTATAATGCGGTTATTTTTCCCTTAAAATAGATACATTTTTCTTTTTCGAAAGACAATCATAAAAAACTCGGTCAAGTATTAGCCAATACTATCTTAAGAAAAAAAAAACTTTTTTTCAGATCAAACGGGTGGTCAAAATCACGTCCACCGTTGAACCCCGTCAAAGCTCCTTGACGAGATTTTTTATAACTTCCTTAATTATTCATATTTTTAAATGAAATTTGGCACATACAAATAAATGTCCAAAGGATTTTTCAATCATCTCGCGTATTCCTACAAATTTTTTTTTCCCTGCAGCCCTGATTTTCGCGTTGTCCCAGTGGCCTACCCCCTTCATTAAGAACAGCTCTCGATTGGTAAAATTTTGAATAACGAATGCAGCTCCTCTCCGCAGTCGTAGCGACGCTTACGATAATGTTGCAATAACGGCAATGATGACTAGGGATGGAAAAAGCCTTTTGAAAAACTCACAAAAATCCACGTCGCAGTCGTTGCATTTTGTCGGTTATATTTATTTCCGTTTTTCTCCGAATGCCTGCGCGCCGTAGAATTTTCGTTTTTCCGCGCGGAAGTATTTCTTTTGGCCCTTACGGTTCGCAGGCTCGAAGCGCATAGTACCGGAAACGAAGAGGAGGCATGGTGCTTTTTGCTGCTTCACTAGTCTCAAGTTGTCACCGGTGATCGACTCCATTCGATACTCGTCCGCCCTTGTCTCGCTTTTACCATTCTCCGCGCACACTTATATATATATACACGTATTTCTTTTTGTACGCGATATGGGTGGCAAAGTACTCGATTTTCTTTATTCTTCGAGCTCACTCTTCGGATACGCGTGAACGACAAGCTCACCATAGAAACGACGTCGATTCAATGTGGTTTCGTCGCAAGCCTCATAAAAGAGGGAACGTAGACGGCACGGGTGAAGGTGGTGACGAAGAGAAAAATGTATTCGATGCCACAAAAGCAATGTCATGTCTGAGGGTAAAGATTTTTTGTCGGCATTCGCTTTTCAAGACAATGATTTTTTACCATTTTTTTTGTTCGATTACTCGTCTTTGTCAACATATGAGATCCGGCGAAAGAAAAATGGTAATTGAGATTAATATTAATTCGAGTGTTGAATCTAACAGCAATAATAGTAATCTTTTCTGTCAAGCATACGGAAGATTTTTGTGAAGTGTTGCGTGATTTTTTTTTTTCGTTCTGAACCGTTCGAATTTTATAATCGTTGGCTTCGTATCGGTTATCGATTTTCGTAAAATCACGTGAGCTCTTCTCCGTCAGAGTCAAGTGTAATCAATGGTACTGGGGTTGAAGTACGAGCAGCCCCTTGCCTCGTTTTTTCGTCACAGGGCTGCTTCAATTTGGAAAGTGTCTTCAATACATTCTCATTCGCTTTGACAGACTCGTCGCCCTCGAGCTGTCCTGTAATTTTCTTGGAGAACGATAACGAAAAAAAAAGTTCTTTCGAGCACAGGAGAATAGAAAAAACACGTGTGCTCTTTTCCCTACTTGAAATTGTTCGTTCGACAAAAGTGGATCAAAAGTAAATAAAGGTTGTTGCTGAATCATTTTTGAAGGGCAGGGGGAGATATGAAGTTCCTATGCCAAGGCACTATGTGACGTCACTAGTGCCAACTTGTATCAAAATATTAACGATGTGTACAAATGAATAACGCGAAAATTTGCAAACGTACTGAATTATTTACATATATGTTAATTTAAACGCGTTAGGATTATCAGAAAATTAATTTTCGATGTTTAATAATCCTATTAAAAGAGACACAAGCTTTGGCAACGTCTCACTGTTTTCTCGTATTTCGAGACTGCTAGGTTGACTGCAGTGACAGGTCGCGGCCGTGTTACGGGCGTTTTGTGCCGGTCGGCGTTTTCGGAAGTTATGTCACAGCAGAAGGAGGCAATAAATGACTTAGAAAAAAAGATAAGTGCGCTCTAAAGTTTCCGATGGAAAAGACGATTTGTCAGTAAAAAAGGTTACACATCTCAATAAATAAATGAATGAGTTCCTCTTACCCCTCATTTGACTTTAACGTTTTTGAAATTGGCGCGCTGAGTTTTCGATTGGTTCTGCTACTCCCATGATTCGGACGTTGCCACAAGTCAATACGTACGGCTCAAAAAGCCTCACTTTTCCGTAAACTGCACTTATCACTGGTTTTATCACTTTAGACGCTGAAAAAGGCTATTTTCATGTTTTTTTTTTTTTGATAGTTTTATGTTATAGATATTTATATTAAAAAATTTACACTTAATAAATACACTTTCGAAATTGATTTTTTAAAATATTTATTTAAGTCACTATTTATAGACGAAAATGGTAGTTAAAAAAAGTCTTAAACAAAATGTAGTTCTGCGCTGTTGTTGGAATCTCGGAAATGGATCATCTGAAAAAAAAAAATCAAACGGTTTTAGATTCAATGTATTAATGGCTATAACGCATATCATACAATTTTTTTATACACGCAAAAATGACAAAATGGCGGACATTTTTCTAAAAAAACAACAAACAAAAAAACGTTTTTTTTCATCGTTTATGGGAAAAAAATTAGTAAATATCAAAACTTAAAATAATCCTTGATATGCGCTATAGCTATAGTTGTAAAGAATATGTGGTTAAAATTCCATAAGGATCGGTTCAGTAGTTTCAAAGATTTTATCAACAAGCCGTCGAAAAACGTTGTTTCGAGGAAAACGTGTGTAAAGTTTGTTTGGGTTACATAAATAAATAAATAAAAAAATTCCGTGTATTTCTGAAGCGTATTTATTAAGCGTAACAACTTTTATATCAATATCTATAACATAAACCTATAAAAAATCATGAAAATAGCCTTTTTTAGCGTCTAAAGTGAGAAGACCCCTTCATTAGTTGGGTAACTTGTCTTTTTTCCCGGTAATATTGTTCTGTGCACTATCCTGTACACAATATTCGATTTTTTTTGGTTACTTACTTTTACATATGCGCAAGCTATACGCGAGAAACTGAAACTATTTGATCGATTCTGCTCAAATTTACACACCATCTTTAGTACATATATAACTACAAGTTGAACTAAAATAATTAAGATTGCGTCGTTAGTTTTCTTTTTATCAGCTATATAAACCCCAAAAAAAGTACGAAAAATTGATTTTTTCTTCTAAAGCGAAAAAAAATGAGTTTTCGGAATTATAACTTTATTTTAGTTTCATGCAGAGCCTCAAGTCTCACGATTAAACTTGCGTTCGGTTTTTTGATTTCGGATAAGCAGAACGACCGGAATCACGGCAGCAGTGGAGCACCTCGTTTTATATATGTGCTCCTGTTGGGCGGTGTATCTCCGACTATATTCTATATAATGACTTTAAAAAATTCACAAAGTTTGTTTAAATGTTAATAAAAATGATATGCAATTTTTAAATTATTTCATTTTAATGGTTTGTTAAAAAAAAAAAATCCCCAAAAAAGCATTAAAGAACGGTCTTCACACTAGACGACCCCGTTAAGCAACAACCTTAATAAAACGGCCGAAAATGTGGGCAGTTTCCAGGCAAAATTGCACGTCTGACCATATCATGCGGTATCTACTGAATCCGACTGATCCTAAATTAAGGGGGTACCACCACTTGCGATTTTGAAAAAATCGATTTTTTTTATTGCATTTTTTAGAAGTATAAGTATCTGAGAATATGTCCTGAAAATTTCAAGTCGATCCGAACAAAATTGACTGAGATATGAGCGTTGAAAGAGAAGAATCCGTGAATTGAAGAACTGAAATTGAAACTTTAAACGCGTTTTTCTCAAAATGGCATTTCTGAAGTCGGTGACCAAGATTACTCGAACACTAATGAACCGATCTTCTTGAAATTTTGCAGGCTTATTTAATACACAAAAATGTGGTCTTTAATCGTTCGATATTTTTTTTCGAAAAAAAATGGCCGTTTTATAGCCAACAAACGGCCGTTTTTTTCGTTAAAATCGAACCATTAACTTTGACTGTCCGCCATTTTGTGAAAAATGAATATTTTTTAAAATCCTTCGATTAAAGACTAGTTTATACTTATATTTGACTAAATCCATCCGCATTTTTTTTTTCTGATGATCCACTTCGCCGCAATGTTGGTCACCGCAAACCGTGTATATAAAAACATTATTTCGTTGACGGCCATTTGCCACTAAACAATGTAATATTTTTCAATAAAAAAATTACTGAAAGTTCTTCAAGATGTGTTATTTAAGATGGTATATTGATCGATTGAAAAAGTTTTGTAGTTTTCTTTAAAAAAATTCATGAAAAAGGCCTTTTTTGCGCTACAAGTGGGGTTAACGCGTTAAAGAGTTCGGTCCAGTACAGCGCGCCGAGTTCCCGCCGCGCTCCCATAAGCATAAAAATGGTAGCTGTATAAATAACCAGTGGCCGAGCAACGAAATCAACAAACGAATAGTTGAATAAACAAGAGACCAAGCTGGACGAGTGAATGAACGAACGGGGAAACGAACAAATAAATAAAGGCGGCTAAAAGTAGCACCGTGCGATTGTCCATCGACGCGAAATGGGTGAAACCAAGTGTGGAAGAGAGCGAAGGGGATGAGGAATGGAGGTGAACACGGGCAGTCCAGGCAAGAGCCAACTAATTACGAGCTGTGAAAACGCTTCGCCGGAGCTTAACCAGCCTCCGTCCCTGGCCTGTACATACACGCCTTTTTTGTAACAAAAGAATCCTAATCCCGAGCGACTTTTTGTTTGGGCTTCGCTTGTCCTGTGGCCGGGCGAGAGCACCCGTGTATCGAGGAGCGAACCTTCGAATTGCCCCTCACGTCCGTTTTAACTACTAGTTCGGGCGTTTTCCTGTTTGACCTCGCAAACACCATTCCTATCGTCTGTAATAAAAAACAATATATTTTCCTTCATTTTGCTTCCCACCCATCGTACGAGACGTCTAACACTTAACGGAAGAACTATTTTAGCAATAATTTATCGTACTAAGCAAAGCCGAAGAGTCATTTTTGCCGACACGGGCGATGGTTACTGGCATCGTAATTCTTTACGATGTTTAGGCTGTGAGATAACTGTTTGTCGAATCACTGGAATTCCAAAAGGACTCGCTGTAACTGAAGCACGAAACTACCGATGCGATCAGTCATAATACACCGTAAAATGACGGCTAATTACTTTTTCCCGTGCACGGAACGGATTCAGTATTTGTATCCGTTATCTCTTTGACACCGGCGTAAATAAAACTCGCTTGGCTCGCAGAGGAAAATTAATGAGATCTGCGCACGCAAATGTTCCCTCGTATGATAAAAATCTCCCACCGCAAAGTGGTCAACCAACGCGTATCGGCTTTGTTTGGTATACGGGTGTATGGTCGTGGCATAAATTTGACCACGCGTACTTTGGGGGATGATGGCTAATAACAGATGAAAAGGCACAAGTCATTCTCATCTACGCATGTACTTCGTTCGACTTTAACCCTCAAATCGTGAAGGTATTTGAGGCACCTTAATCCCGTGAACCTGGGTCGTTTTTGTTTTTGCACTACCAAACCAACAATTGTCACCGAAAAAAATCTGAAAAAATTTGAAAAAAATCATGATCGATCTGCAGGCCGTACTTCTCAAGAAAAAATACAGCTTTCTTTTTCTTGTTTTCTTTTGATATCTTTTTTTTTCTATTGGATATTAAGCAACCTGCGAAGAAAATGATTTTGGGTAGGACGAAGACGACCCAGGTTCACGGATTGAGGGTTAAAAAGCCTACTGCGACTCTTTTTCTCTCGAGATCTTCTATGCGAAAGAATTTTTTTTTCCGATCGACTCTCCTCATAGAGCAAACTTTAGACCTACTTTTCAATGGCAAAAAACTTATTTGCTAGCATCAACTTGTTTGCTGTATTTGAAGGTGTTTAATCGTTTCTAATGTTACACATGCTGGAAATTCAACATTTATTGAATGCTGATACACTCGTCCAATGTCGATTTTAAGGTAGTTCCTCTGCGAAAATCTGAACCCAAAGTTTACATACCATGTTCATGTTTAAAAGATTGATAATTGGTTTAATTAGTAATAAATAAAATTAAAAACTACGCAATCTTGACTCGGTACTAGTAGATAATACGATGGATATCATTTATTGCCGTAAAATATATTTTATATTGTGTTTTTGATCTACCATTGCCAGTAAACTTTTTGCCGGGACTGTCCAGACTTTTCCCCAATTCACTTGTTCGCTTGCAGGCCGAGCAGGATATATGCTATACGACCAAAATTGTGTGGGTTCTCATGATTATGCCTTGGAAACTAGATAGTGAATCATTCTCATTTTTTTTCACATTATTCGTGATATCTTACTCTAGCTTATCCTCGTTTTTTATCAATGTCTTAATTTTAGCTTCGACGGTAGAATTAATGATGCTCTGTTTGCCCATCATAACGCATTTGTTACGTGTAAACGAAGCCAACTTTGAGTGTAAATATCTCAGGTTTGGGGTGGTCAAACTTATTCAAATCGCACAGATGTTTGGATAATGTATTAAATAACATATATATCAAATTTCAACCATTTCTTAATTCAACTCTTCCGTGGAGGTACTACCTTAATTGGAGTAGCATGTTATGCGCCGGAGTTGTAAATGATTTCACAACTGGTGCTTTACGACAAATCAATATTTACGTGCGTGTGTGTTTGCTCATTGGCAGAGCAATATTTTGGGTCGATCCAAAAGTTTGAGCCGTGATCGGCGCTAGTTGCTTGACAAAAAAAAATGGAACGCTGTTTTGCATCAACCCAACAGTTTTTCCAACATCAACCCAGAAGAAATAATAATATCACGATACCCTCGAAGCCCACGAATCGGCTGGCTGATAATTTCTCGTTTGCACGAAGAGCACAGAAGCACAGAAGCAAGAACAGCTGACGTTCCATATCCTGGTCTATATAGGCTGCAGGAAAAATCAAATATCCGATTAGGACAGGGAACGGCGCTTCACATTTGATTTCGCTGACGTAGCAAGTAATCCAAAGAGGAGCGCACTCTCGCTCAATCAAAATGGGCGGAAAACAAAATGTATTTTGTTTGTCGAGAGGAGAAGGACATCAGGAAGAGAAAAATGTGATACCAAGGACACGAGGAGTTTCTAGTTACGACAGTTGTTTTTTTGCCTGCGTCAGTGGTGATCCCCCGGATCTCGTACGATCAGCATCGAAGCGAAGGCCAAACAATATCAGTCGATAATCGGAATTCCGCGGAGGGAAACGCGTTGCGGAAAAAGAAGCTGGCAAGGTTGGGACAGTGAATGAAAGGTGAAGAGTAGGTGAGGTAGAAGTGGCAGCAGCAGCAACAGCAGCAGGAAGCGCGGGGAGGCTAGATCGATGTCGAGTTGCGCACGCAGGCCCTTGCTCGCATCGTAGTTGTCGGCGGGTGGTTGCAGCCAGGCTACGGCAGAGCACGTAGGCCAGGGGGTGGCCGAAGGTTCCGTTACATGCCCCCTGCCTGGCTGATATCCAGGGGCTACACCGAGCCCTCCCTCGTTGGAGTAGAGGACGTATCCTTTCCGAGGACATAGTTATCGTCCGCTCGAACGAACGGTAAAATGGTAATTGGCAACGCGATTCGGCCAGTCGTCGGCACAGCGATTGGCCGACGGAACGAAGAAACATAAAACGGTCGTTGCGCCCGCTCGTGCAACGAGAAGGCGATCAACCATAGGGACTGGTTGGACTGAGCGAACATAACTTACGACCACCTGCGTGGACGCAATATCGGGGAATGCCTGTCAAATGCGATGGAAAAGAAAATTACTGGACATTCGGACGGGGCGAAATTCCAGTAAACATGTACACGAGCGGACGAGGCGAACGTTTATGAAAGTCTGCGCGTCTCTTTACCCGAACCAATTGCCCTCCACCCCCGCGACCCCTCCACACGCACAAATTCACGCCGATTCTCCATTCTTCCCCGATGTAACGAGAGGAAGTGGATGCGAACGGGCGAGAGACTTGGCGAGAATGCGAGAAAGCAAAATGTGGAATGGAAAGAAGTCAAGAAAGAAAGGCAGAAAGGGAGGGACAAAGAGAGCAAGCGGCTTTCAGCTTGGAGATTCTTCTTCATGCTTGTCTGCGGGCGGAGTGAAGGATGAGCACAAGGCTTCCTCGCCTTTATATTTTTATTACGGTGCGCATGTGACGTCGCGGACCCTTCGTCGGAACCAACATCCGTGAAGGAGATTTGATCCTTGCGATGTAGGGACCCGAGAGAAAGCGAGATAGACTCGAAATATAATCATGAAGAATCGTACCAATGTAAAGAGTCAACACGACGACTAGGATTGGGACAATGTTTAACAATGTTTGCTCGGCAATTGTCATTGGGACTTTTCTTCCACTCTCTTCTAATGACTTTCGGAATCATTCTGGGAATGGAGGCCATGAGCACATACTGCGCAAATACCTATCAAACTTCGCTCGCCAATTGCCACATTCAGTTAGCTGCAGGTGCACGATTCCTAAATGGAGTTGATGCAAAGATGTACCACGTAAATACTTACGAGGACTTTTGTCCGCACGACTTGCCCGGGGAAAATTGTCGCAAGTGGTGTCAGAAGAAAAATTGACGCAAGTAGGATTACTCGCAATTTGAGGTTCGTGTGGATGAAGAATCAAGGCTGCGGATAGACTTGGGAAAGGTGGGAATTCATTACACGATTCTGTACGAGTTGACAGCCGTGTGGATTATTTGACAGCCGCGTGCCATTCATCGTGAACACACCAGGGTAGGATTCATTCGGATAATTCAACCCAACCGTAACACTGGATACAAGTCGGTTCATGGAATTCCATGCATGAAATTTGAATAGGATTGATGGAAGAGCGTATCACCGACCTTCGAACTCGACCGGGTCGATGAAAATTTTTCCCACTATTCCACGCCCGTGTCACTTGTCCATCGAAATTCTTTACGGCGTCGATAACGTATAGGATTTATCGTTGCATCTGATATTCCAAACGCGTGTGGAGTTGTTCGTGACAATTCGGGGTACTCGTGTCTCGAAGTGAAGATACAGTTACCTAAGAGGGGCAGAAGGGCTTGCGAGGGTGGCTAGTATTTGGAGACGTTGAAAGAGTTCGCGGATGCGGAAAAGTGAAATTTAACATGACACGCGGATACACCGGGATGGTGGAAACGATTGGAAGCATTGGACGCAGCGCCGATGTAAACCGAATAATGGAAGACGAGAAAAAAAAAATAAGCCGGACGTCAGAGTGTTGATAAAAAGAGGACGAAAATCACAGGTCCCGGTGTAGTGTCTAGCCGAATAAAACATAGCGCGGGGAAAATGGACGAAAAAAACGATATCGAGATGAGGAAACAATGCCAAGCTGGAAAAAAAAATTTCACAGCGCTGCTGTATTTATTATTCGCGTATTTTCAAAATGGAGGAAGGTCAAAGATATTTCAAAAGCAGGGTGACCATTTATGCCATGAACTTTACTATCTACGTAAATAGTTGAAGGAAGTACGGTGGAAATTGGATACGATTGGGAAACTCCAAAAGTGAAACGACGGTGATAATGAACGAAGAGGTTTCGAACCACGGGGAATGAAATTTGAGGACGTAGACTGATGCTGAAATACTGAAATGTTAAAGGGCAACAAAAGGGGTTGAAAATAAAAATAAGGGGTGTTTGTAAAAATCGAGGCCTTGAAAGAACGATGAAAATAGACGGAGAAGGTGAAGAAGATTCTTGGGTGAGAAAATAAAGGATTAAAAATAGACAAACTTCTGGGGTTGTGTATTCACGGAGGGATGAAGAAAGTGAATGAGGGTTGGTTTCGGTTCTCCTTTTATCCCCACCAGTGTTATCCTCGATAAGGGGGTGCGTTCGAGAAAGAGTGGGGGAAATACTCGTATGGGGGCTCGACGGAGACACGCGAGCTTCTCACCTGTTTGCCAAGCCGCCAGTCTGGTTTACGCGCCCGGTCATTCGCTGCCTTCGCAGGAACTCGCGAGATTTTCTCTCTGTCTCGCGCACTCGAACGCTACAAGTGGTCCCGCGAGCTTTCGATCAGACTCGAACGTAATCATACAAATTTTCGAACTTTTTCGACATTCTAGTGACTCTCGTCGACTTATGGACAATTGTGCATAATCACGTGCTCATAAACAAACAAAAAATAAACGCTTCCCTCAAATTTGTCGAACGTACGAGTATCAATAAATAATAACAAACATCTTAATTATTAATTCGTTGATACGCGTAAATTTTTATCAACCCCTCGGACAATTTTTGCCGCAAATTGTCAGATAAAAATTCATCCGACTCTACGAATAACTCGACAGGACCTTTCAACGTATTTCCAACTAACACGTGTGACGTTTTTGTCGTAATTGTAAATGCAATTTAATATCTTATCCTAGGAGTGTGAAAATTGTGTAGAATTTTTCAAACTCGGTATATCCGTAAACCCATATACGTATATATATGTCATATACGTATACGCATGCTATAATTCCTCGGAGAATAAATCTGCACAGTTGCTGAGCTGCCTCGCCGGTGAGTTACACTCATGCGTTCATACATTGTCACTTGTTGCCACAATGTTTACGTATGCTTGCAATTTTCGAACAATCATGACACCGTTCAAAACGAACGACCAGAAAATGCTTGACGAACGTTGACTTGTACTACTGGCGATGGAAATATTCAAATTACCACGAGTAACTTTAAACCCGACGAACCGCGTGATATAATTAAAAATAATAATAATCGCAACACAATCACTAAAGATGATTTATTTATTATCGATTTTTATTGTTCTACAAATAATTTGCTATCGTAAATATTCTTGACGACGACTTCTTTACCACTTCAATCACCATTACTGAGACTAATCCATCACACTGACAGATCACTTTATTGCCAAATACCATTTCTCGAATCGTACTTTTTCATTGCGTGTATTTCTATTGTGACTGGTGTATTCCCAACAAATGATAGATAAATAACGAGCATACTGGAAGAGCCAATATTATCGGGGTATCGCGGTATTGTCATGCGTATCGTTAGTAGCGGATGGAAAAAAAATTGCTCAAGGACGTATCGAGGAGAGGAATTATTTATCATGTTATTTGGTAAACGGGGTGCGTACGGGTGGAAATGGACGACGTTGAGAGCAGGTTGAATAAATAGGTCAAGGCGGACCATTACCGTGGGGTGTTCCGTTTCACGATTGAGACACAGAGCGGGCTCCGTACAGGCCGATATATCGTGATACGAGTGAGTGACTTCGACAATTCCCGGTGGGAGCTTTCGTCGTTCGTGATGTCGCTGAATCTTCTTTTTTCGCCAATACGTACAGCGAGCGTATCGGCAAATTGCTTCAAATTTTTTCGTTACTACATCGAGCCTGACGTGTATAAACTGAGTAAAAGTATTTCACATTCAAATTACGAGGTTTCATCGAAAGGCATTTTTTATTGACACGTCATTTCAATCCAAGTATGACGGCCGCCCGCTAATCATTTCTGGCATAATAATTAATATTTTTTTCTTCGAATTATGCATAGATTGTGATCGTTTTTCGTATTCCTCTTGGCGTTTGACATTATTTTGCGATAATTGCATATCTCATAAAAGGACTGGCATGGGGGATCTGACAAAAGTCATCGACAAGTGGGCCGGATGGAAAAAAAGTCGCACGACTTTTGTCAAAGTGCGTTTCGCCGTAGGTGCGTGACCGAGGGGTGAAAAAATAAGGTCAGCACACAAAACAACCAGACACTGAGGCGATAGAATTTCGTAGTGTGTGTAGTGTGTACAACCTTAGTGAATATTAGTTTGGCCTAGTCTCACTTTTTCTTGCCTCTATCACTTGATATACGTTATCCACGTAATAGCCATAAATTACGGTAAGTCTGTTGAACAACCAAAACACATACACACTTATGCTTATACGTTTTTGCTGTTCAATAAACGTACTGGAATATATATGGATACTACGACTATAATATATCAAGAGTACTAACTTATTGGAACAGTAGAAATGCGAGCGATTCTAAAAGTTGGTCTTATAGAGTTATGTACCAGGGTAAGGTTCCGAACCCCCCCCCCCCCCCCCCTTCGATCGAGCTGACAATTTGCACAAACCTTCGTTTTAATATTTTAAGACAACCCCTAAAGGGATTTTTGGCGACGCGCAATAGTTTTTGGGTTTAGGTTTGTTTGGGTTTGCTTATGTTTGTTTGGGTATTTTTGTTTGGGCAAAACGAGGGGCGCGATGACATATATAGGTATGAACCGAGACGTATCAGATATAGATACAGTCGACGCGCGTTAAAAAAGATACTTAAAAATTCGATATTTCGAAAACTATTGCGAGTCGCTAAAAATTCCTTTAGGGGTTTTTTAAAAATATTAAAAGGAAGGCTTGTGCAAAATTTCAGCTCGTTCGAAGGGGAGGGGGGCTTTTCTGAACCTTATCCATTAACCAAAACAACGGAATCGGTGATTATAAATGTGTTTCGAGTTAATTAATTTTATGTACTTAAGGGACCGGAAGGATGATTCTTACGTTTGAATAACGAAGCTGACTATTTCATGACAAGTTCGGAAAAATTCATAAGTCGTAAGTACACTCAAGTGGGTGGACGAAACGCGAATAACAATGGGCAACATGCTTTTTTGGTTGAACGATTTTTACAGGCTTCTCGAAAATAGCTATTTCAAAGGGTTGATACCGTTTGCCACGTTTTCGACTGTATAAGAGAACTCTTAACTGGGTGGTCGTGGACGTAATCAGTTAAGGTAGATGTTGGTCAGACGTGGCCGGAATATTTTCCTCTGCTCACAATTTTTCAACTCGCCAAACGTATTGCGATAATTAAAAAAAAGTATGATTATTCAGTGATTGCGTTTTTATTGACCTTACCACGGATATTTCATTGTTTTCCCGCTATAATAATGCTTGGAAAGATTTATGGGTCGGAATAGCATTTTTTTGTGAGATTTCTGTACAACGGAATTCTGGTGCTGAACTACAATGGCATTATTTTGTTAGTAGGTCAGTTGGGACGGTTGAAATATCGAAGTAGGAGTAAAAACGCTCACGACTGATCGCAATCTTTATTAGTATGTTGAAAAAATGTCATTCGTTTTATGGGCACAACGATGTTTGTGTGATAACCGAGTGATCTATCACACTTGTCGGGGTTTATTTTTTACAAACTGTGAGCTGGGGCCTTAAATTCAATTTGCAAGAAAAATTTCGTAATAATTCCAAACATTAATAAAGAGTTACGGTGGTTTTTGGGAAGGGTCAGACCACTACGCTACGGCGAATCACTACGCTGCGATTTACTCATTTTTCTTTCACGTTTTCCTTAAAACTACAAGTATGTTTTATGAAACGGTGTATGTCGTATCGCAAATCTATTTCTCCGATTCACTTGAAATTCGGACAGAGCAAAGTTTACAACATTTTCCATTGTATGACTAGATGATTTTTTTATGTCTATTCATTTGTTAGGCACAAACGATTGAAGCTTTTTTTCGTCGAAAATCGACTTTCTGTTCTAATGCTTGTCGTTTTCGTAATCGTGAAAATTTAAAAAACGTGTCCGGTCATACGAAAACCCCGAATATCTTAAGACCAAAATAATATCAAGACATTTCAACCTTACCAGCTGAATTTCAATAAGAAAATGCCAATATACAAACGGACACTATAATTTCGAAATGTCATTAGGAATGGCTGAAACTACACCACTTTAGGGGAGACTGGAGACCCTTTTGTTTGTTTTTTTTACCAAAAATTGCCTTGTTAAATATAATATTCCAAATGCCTTGGTACCGAAAGACGTGAAATTTCATAGGTAATAATCTCCATAATACGACGACTAAGGTTAGTTTATGAATCTTGTCAATATCCCACCAAAACTAGAGGAAGAGAAAGGTATCAAGTGTCCCATACACATGGGTGACTTGATCCGGGCGAGAGAATATCTCCCATATAGGGGACACATGATATTATTGGCTACATCTTCAAGATCAGCAATGTAGATATGCAATAAAAGATGTTGAAATTGTTATAATCTCACTAATGATCATCAACCCTTCGTTGTCACATTTACCTGGAGAACCACACTTGTCACACTGGGTCAATTTGACCCAGTCAAGCCTATGAGTCGGATGACTATGAAAAAATTCACAAACATGGATTAAATATTCTCTAATATGTGGCAAAAATGATTACATAAAAAATCAGATGGCAACACGAAGGAAAGCCGTAACGAGGAAAAGTAGCAAAAAAACTTGGCAACGCTGGGTCGTTTAAACCCACAGTGGCAACGAAGGGCTAAACTGACTTTTATCAACAGTTTTATCATAGCAAAATTACAGCCTTTTTCTTAATCTAAATAAACGAATTACCGCTTATTTTAGCTCCCTCAAATTTAAAATCTACTCAAGTATATTCTTTTTATTTCAATTAAGTTAGTCTTTTATTAACGTTCAGTTGTTAACTTTACTCAGGTACCATCTATAATAAAATCTGCTTAGTCAAAAACATGTAAGTATCCAATAAATTCGACATATTATTATTTACAATTTAACCAAATGTTCTGTTTCTATTCAATAATCTTAAATCTTTTAGGTATCATTATATCGTAAATGTAATCAAGTATTTATTTTCTTTTCATCTTATCTCATCTCTTATCTCATCTCTTGTGCCAAAAAAAACTATTAAGCAAAAGACGGTCCTCTGCCAAATTTTTAAGAGCTTTATACAATAAATTGTCCATACATAGACCCCTTTTCTTACTCTTGTGTGAAGTACCCAACCAGCCTAGGCTATTAACGTAACTATTAACTATATCGTTAAACAACACCACGAAAATACAACGCTTTTTGTGGCCATCTTATACACTCCATATGTACAAGATTTAAATAGCTGCGTTCGTGCAATCAACATGTTCGTTGCCGACATTTTATCATTTTTTTCTGTACCATATTAAGCAGCTCGTGGAAAAAATCAATAGAGCGCATAAAGTATTTACATTTTTGATTGCGGACCAGGATATACGGCCTAACTATTGTCGAGGTAAAATATATTACATAACATTTTTTTTTTCACGTATCACCAATACTTGTGAAACAGACTTGATCACTATTTTTATAATTTATGTATTCTTTATACAACATACGAAGAAAAAATATGGATATTACACATTATGGGAGGACACCACTGTGATGGGCCGAAAAAGATCTTTTTTTCCTCTACTAGATTATTTATTTGTGATTTGGAAAACGGTCGTTATTAAAGCATATATTGAATTAATTTCGTGTGATTTTTTATGAAAAGAAATTGAAAATTAACAACGTTATTGCGGCATGACAGAGCGTCTGCATAAAAAATGTCCAACGGCCGCGTGCAGCGGCCGAATGAAAAAAAAAAGTATAATCTATATAAATGTAGTTCTCGTTGTACGTAGCCCTTTTTTTCGAAAAAATCATAAAGTGGCGGGTGTTAAATAGAAAAAGTGTAGTTTTAGGGAAATTTTTACTCATACTCGGGGGCTTGGAAAATACTAAATTAAAAAGGCTACGTATAACGATAGCCACCACAGTTATGCAAATTTGGGTTTTCCAAAATTGAAAATCGGCCTATTACATAGAGTTATGATTCCGGCCAGGTCGAGAAAAGTCGATTCGCAAAAAATGCGATTGAAAGTTTAAGAAATTTTAAACTAGGCTATCATTGCGCTACCTGCTCTCACTAAATCGTATGTAACTTGGTCAATTTTGAATATTCCAACTTGATTTTTTTCCACATATTTGTGAATAAGTATATTTTGAGTAAAATCAACATAATCGATTTTTTCACCTGTCACAGTGGTGTGCCGCCTTACGACGGGAAATTTTGGTATTTGGTCATTGACATTTTTTGACAGTCAATCGCTCATTTTTATAGCCAGTAATTATTATTTATTTTTATTATTATTTATTTGTATTATCATTGTTTCGTTTTAACAAGATGATGAAAAATAAAGTAAAACAAAGTAGCAAAAATAAGATTAAAACTTCTGCAATTCAAAATTCTAGTTTGCATTCAAGGTGCATTAAAATGATATTCAGACATAGCAACATGCTCCGATGGGCAGCCATGCACGGGCGTGACGTGATGAAGTTGAAGAGGATTTAGTTTGGTACCAAACTAAGGCCGGGTAAAATTGGTGGGTATAACGAAAGGTTTTTGGCAAACGAGTCCTGGTCCGATTTATTTTTAGTGGCTAAAGTAGAATGGATTAAAAAACGCTCGGCTATTTGCCGATACTTAAAATCCATTTAGTTTTTCTAACCGTAACGGCAATACGTATAGCTGTTGCCACGGTAGCCTTCAATAGCCTTGATGGTATTTTCAACTCGCGGTGGGTAGAAATCGTCATCGTGGAGAGCAGTCGTCGCTTTTGGGTGAGTGTGTGCAAATAGAGAGTTTGGTTGGTTAGCGGCGCGTGTTAAATCGTGCGAATCGCAAATTGCACAAAAACAATCGACGCCAAAAAAGTCTGGTCGATTTTTAGTTTCCTCGAGTGTGTTCTCGCGAGGGAAGAATGGTGAATTCAAGTATACGCAAATTTTACTGTGCACTTTGTTTTTGAAAAATTGAAGTAGTTGTGCTCGCAAGCTCATTTTCGGTTCATCAATTAATCTTTTGGAAATAAAAAAAAAGTCTCAATACATAAATTAAAAAATGTACGAATACGTTCCGTCGCTCAATTTATTATTAAATGTCAGAGTTAGATATTCGGTGGCGCTAAATTTCACAGGAAAAACGGCCACGTACAACAATAGGTACTGTAATTACGGAAATTTTGGTTTTACAAACATTTGAAAATCGGACCTCTATGGCTAGAGAATGATTCCGGCCAGATCGAGAAAAGTCGTTTCGAGAAAAACGCCATTGAAAGTTTTTGTCTACGTAAATCATGGCGCTACCTGCTCATACTAACAATAAATCAAAGGCGTATACCTCGACAAAATCGAAAATAATCGAACGACATTTCGTGCCAAGGATGAGCTTTTTTAAATTTTCGTTATTACGTTTTGAAATTATTCGGAATTTACAACTAAAAAAAATATACAATCGATTGTTAGCCTTACTGAATATATATTTATAGCTCCCACGAGCGACGAATTCCTCTCTGCCTGAATGGAATAGAAGTTTGAGGAAAGTTTTTTTTTCTACATTTGGAAGGACGTTTTGAACGGTCGGTCTAAAAAAAAAATAGATATAGGTGAACTTGGAGTATCATCGAACAGAATTTTAGTTGAGCAAAAGATGGAATTTTGTATGTTTCGACTGCAGCAAGTTTTGGGATAAATTTCTCCACTGCCGCATCTACGGGGACGATTCTTCCCGTAGAGATTAAATATGCATGAACTCAAAGGAATAAATCAGAAATGCATGACGTCACTGGTCACGAAGCACCAAACGTCCAGTAAGAGAGCTGAACCCCCCTCTCTCTCTCTCTCTCTCTCTCTCGGTGTTTCATAGCAGAACTATCGCCAACCCTCATTTACACCCCTAACGTTCGGCCCTTTGTTTCTCCTCCGCCACCTCATCGACGTTTTATTTTATGAGGTGCTTCAGCATAAATGCAAATCATACTAGCATGAGCTACCTTTTTCTCACCGGACACTTTTTCGCCCTCTACCCTTTTGTGCCACCGGGTTCGACCATTCGCTACATTTTTATCGTCATGCATCGAAAATACAATCGAGTGTAAGGAACAATCCCCTTTCCCTTACCCGACCAGATTTTTTATCTCTATCGTTCATCCAAACGATATGAATTTTATCTCGTTCGAGAATGAGCGTCAAGTCGATTACTTGTTTTCCTCTCGCAATTTTTTTCTATTTAACTCGAATCTTGAATTTCAATATCGATCTTGGATTCCACGGGTATGTTATTCGTTGCTCGCATTTATTGTTATTTTATCGAGTAGATCGGTCAATAAATTTGGCACTTTTGTTGATGGCTAATTAGTGCATTCCATTTTTTTCTCATAGCTCGATGATTTTCTGCCACGAACAATCGTCGGTACAAACGTAAAAGATGAACAAATTAGTAAACAAAACACGTTCACGTGACAATTACCCACCGAAGGGCTTTTTTTGACGCAAACTCGATTTAAGGACGTTGAGTCCCAAATTGAACAATTAACGTTCACAAGTTAAATGTTGTCTTATGGAAACTGATGGAACTTTGCAATAAGTTTTTTTTTGACCTCTCAATTTTGTAATATCTACAATATACTGAAAGCAACGGAAACAAAACAATGTTTATTGATAAAATTTTTTTTGATTTCTATTAAAAATTGTTCTTAACATAATGTTAATTTTTTAATAACGAGCTTCCTAATCGTCGTGAAATTTTACCACGACCTCTTAAATACTTCAAACAAAAACATACCAAATTTTCAAAATTTTCTTATCATTTTTTATTTCAACCCTTAAACATGTTGAGTCCCTATGAAACATGCTAATGTTAATTGTTCAATAAATAGCTTCTTAATCGTCATGAAATTTTTACACGACCTTCTGAATACTTTATGTGAAAACATACCAAATTTTCGGAATTCTATCATCATTACTTCAACCTCCTTAAGGGTTGAAATAAAAAATGATAAGAAAATTCTGAAAATTTGGTATGTTTTTGTATGAAGTATTGAAGAGGTCGTGTTAAAATTTCACGACGATTAGGAAGCTCGTTATTAAAAAATTAACATTTTGTTAGGAACGATTTTTAAAAGAAATAAAAAAAAATGTATCAATAAACTTCGTTTTGTTTCTGTAGCTTTCAGTATATTGTAGATATTATAAAATTGAGAGGTCAAAAAAAAAACTTATTGCAAAGTTACATCAGTTTCCATAAAACAACATTTAATTTGTGAATGTTCCCGACTAGAAATTTTGCTACGGGCCGGAACAAGCATGGATCCGGCATGC
Organism: Ophion costatus; assembly: GCA_951751655.1. Classification (NCBI taxonomy): domain Eukaryota; kingdom Metazoa; phylum Arthropoda; class Insecta; order Hymenoptera; family Ichneumonidae; genus Ophion; species Ophion costatus. The sequence goes on from OX632359.1 coordinate 9,373,619, forward strand.
CGTATCCCGTACCGCGGCACTGATCAAGCTGCCGGATCAGGGCCGTAACAGGCGCGAAACGCTTTTTCGCATCCGGCCCGGATCCGGATAACGGACACGGCCCTGATCAGTGGGCCTTTTCAGGCCCTGGTCCGGCCACCGTATCAATGCCTAAAATGATAAAAAACAATTGACGAATTTAAGGCGTTGGGCCACAGTAACGGGTATAAAATCATGTGCGAATCCGGCACGGATCCGGCGTGCCGTACCATGGCGCAATCTGCCGGCCACGCAGGCCATGTCAAGGGACGCCGGATCCGTACCGGATCCCGCCCGGATCGGGCGTGTCCTACTACGGCATTCCGGATTGCAGCCTGATAGGGGTCTGGTCAGTCTTCAAGCAGCCGGATCAAAATTTCGAGTCGGGTTAATTGTTCAATAACGAGATTCCTAATTGTCGTGAAATTTTTACACGACCTCTGAAATACTTCATACAAAAACATACCAAATTTTTAGAATTTTATCATCATTTGCGATTTGGGACTCAACATCCTTAAGGAGGTTGAAGTAATGATGATAGAATTCTGAAAATTTGGTATGTTTTTACATGAAGTATTCAGGAGGTCGTGTAAAAATTTCATGACGATTAAGAAGCTATTTATTGAACAATTAACATTAACATGCTTCATAGGGACTCAACATCCTTAACTGGAGATGAAAGTATCACGGTAACAAAAAATTGTCCTTTAGTGGCGTGTGTGTTAGTAGATACTGGAGATTACAAGGTCAGACAGAGTACGCGTCGCGTCTGAGCTTTTGCAGGCGCTGCTTTCGGCCTATATTTTCGTCTCTCGTCTCCCGTGAGCCTCGGCGTATTTCGAGCCTGGGAAAAAATGAAGACGGAACGTGTACGAGAGCCCGGTTTAAAGCTCGGGCGTGTCAAGCTCACGAGAAATATTGCAAATATTGCGGTGAAAATTTTCGGGTGCCGTACAGATATGAAATGCCACCGACAGGAACGTGACAGCAATAATCGCACCTAGCAGCAGCAGTGTCTCCGAGGGGTTTGCAAATACCTTTTTGTCACCTACGTTACGACGAAAGGGGAGGTCGCGAGCGTTTCCCGAAAGCTCCGACACTTTTGCCATTTTTTTCGTCGTCCTCCCACCTAGCGTAATTCGCCTCGAGTTTTCGTCTAAAAGCTTCGCCCCCCCGCCCTCCAAAAAACGATCGCCTGCTCCGCTGCGTGGCAATTGTTCGATATCATCGATATCCACGACACACACGATCGCTTATAATGTAAATGTAGCTGCGAGATATATTCATATCGTCAACGATAATAACAATACATTTCCATTACATTCAGTAATAATAATTCGTTATTTGATAAAGCGCGTTATCGAGGGATTTGGTAGCGTCCAATGAATAATCGAGAGATCGTGTCTGGTAGTGATGCGCTTCGGTGCTTTGATGGGTGGCCTCAACAGTGCTTTCAAATTATTGCTACGAAAGAGGCCGTACTGTTAAGCGAACAAACAACGATCGGTAAATTGATCGCGCGTACGCTCATATATGCCCGTGTGTTGAACGAGAAACGGCGTTATTTAACTGGCGAATGTCAATAATAATGCACAACGTGATGGTAACATTCGTAAAACGGACAATGTGATAACAATACTGGTGATCAATTCTGTCATTTTCATGATCGTTCGCAAGGACCTTCCGGAATAATTTGATCATGCGTCGTTCAACGTTGATGCAAAGCGGAAGAATGCGTTTCATGATGTTTGTCTTTTCTTCAATATCTATAACATGACAGCAACAGAAGGGATGACGATGCAGAAGGTAAAATTCGTCATGAAAATACAGTCTACGACGACCTCGGGGTGCTTGAAATTTATTCAATTCTTCCACGTAATTCGTCGAATAAAATGGTTTTAGGTTTGTTATAAAATTATTGTCATTGTTTTCCCAAAGGCTTTGAGGTGTTTTTATTAAAATTCATAAATGATTACAAGTAATTACTAAATAAAATGGTTTTAATATCGTTATAAGATTATTGACATTATTTTTCAAAGGTTGCGGGATGCTTTCAATAAATTTACAAAATGATAACATGTAAATAATTGAATAAAATGGTTGATACTTTAGCAAGATTATTATTGTTTTGCCAAGCGCCGTGAAGTGTTTGAAATAAAATTATCAACGTAATTGATTGAGTAATACGATTGATATTATATTGAGAATATTATCGCAGTATTGATTGGTACAGTATAAAGCTCCGATTTTTTTTTACATTTTGAGATTATTAATATGACTTTTCGTTTCCAGTGAAATTTATCCCCAGCAAGCATCAATAATTAGATATATATTTCTCGATTTCTTCACTTTGTTTTTCGAATGTTATTCTTATTTCAATAAGATTGTCACTTGAATGAATTGTTAAGCGTATTTGAACAATTCACCTTGAGACGAATAAGGACGCAGATGGGCAGAGTTCCAGTTTCATTCGAATGTATTATTTATTAAATCCTTCTTTCCTTCAATCACTGGGATACCTTTGGGTTGAATCTGTCGCCATTTCTTCGAGCAACGTTCTCGCAAACATTAAGTACAAACACAATTTTAATAGCATCGCAGCATCGTGTTTCATCGTAGAAACTTCGAGACCCGTGTCTCAGCCCCGTAAAGTTTCGTTCGCTCTGTCTTTTCGTCTCCTCTTGTCAATTCGTCTCTCCTTACTTGAAACAAACTTTGGACTAGGAAACACGGTCGACAAGAGTTTCTTGCACGAGAGCCCTCGTGCATAGCCCTCGGTAACTGTTACTTTCGCGCGGGTATCAAGATGCCATGACAAAAATCTACATTTTTCAACGGTGCAAAAATTCACCAAAGAAAAATACCTCTAGCGCATACAAAAACCTTTGTTTCTTGCTAAACGTATTTCAACTTTCGAAGTTACGTGTTTACATCGAGAAAAAAGAGACAGGAAAACAGACCCAACGTTCAAGATGGAATATGGAAAAGTTTCATGCGACAGCATTCCAAAAACTCAAAAAATTTAAGCGCGATGAAAAAAAAACATCACGTCATGAAAAATCGACAAAATTTCATCTTTGAAAAAAAAAATAACTGCAAATTCTCGATAGATGTGAAGAAGCGTTGCGATAGCTTCACAAATGGAACATGAAGAAAAAAAATGTACTGTATTATCGTCCAGCCAATAAAAGCCTGTTGAAACTTCGCACGACAGGTGAGAGATTAACTCAATAATCGACACAGTCATAATACAATATCGAATTACGGGTTAACAGATACGATTGTGTTGAAACATTTAACGAGCTGACAAAGCGCTTGCACGATACAGCTGATAAGGCAAAATCGTTTGAATACAATCAACACCTTTCGATGCACGATATAATTTCAAACCCCTCCGAATCCGAATGCTCTCGACGAATCCATCGATCAGGAGGGAACGAAAAATAGATTGACAAACAATGAACCATCGTCGAAGCACTCGAAAAATAAGAACATTTATTGTACAAAACAAAAACTCTGACAACAACAATCACCCCAACTTCAACGATATCGCCGTCTCGATTGGATCCTGATGAAAAAACGTTGATTCGAAATATCGTATCGCAATGCGAAAAAACATTTTGCTCTGCTGGTACGGCCGCGAGATAAGAGTGGTTCGGTATTTTGTTTGGTCCGATAGACGGGTAGAGCGGAGGTTAAAAAAACAAAAGCATCATAAAAAGAAAACAATTGAAAATAGCGAAGCGAAAAATGCGGGCTTGGAATTTCTGATCGCATGGAAAGGAGATCGCAGAAGCTGGGCGCAATGAGGGACGAGAAGGGGGCGGGCAGGAGGAGATAATGAGAGGGCAGAGATTTCCAATTTCCCGCATAACCGAGAGACCACAGGCCGCGATGTAAATTGAAAGCGAATCGACATACCGACGCGAGACGGGGCTTTTCGTCCCCCTCAACATCGTCTCCGACCACTTCGTCGTCGTTCCTTTCGAAATGTTATTGCGACGACGCAAATTTTCTGCGGTGCACGCTAATTCAATGCATTTCTAAATATGAAAAACTCAACCATCGTCAAGATAGAATAAAAGTACTCGGGAATCTTCTCGAAGGGTTGATCCGCAATCGAAAGGAAATTGAAGGGGTGACTTGCAGTGAGATTTTAATGTTAACGGACAACACCACTGTGACCGCCTGTTTTTTTGCCACTTTTCAAGAATTTTTTTTGTGGGAAGAAAAAGAGATATTCGAAAATTTTTTTTTTGTTTGTTCGTTGTTTATTGAAGATACATAAAAAAAAAATTTCAAATTTTTCACGCCCCATGGTGACGCTGGGGAAGCTCCCGCGTCAGGTACTGTTGCCTCTGCAGTGGTTCGCGGCACGCAGCAGAACTCTCTTCAAAGTCGATCTGAAAAAAAATACCGAGTGTTTTTGTTAATTATATGATATTTTGAAGAGAAGTACATAGGGATTTGAAAAAATATTGATTTTTAAAAAATAGGCACGCTTTTGAAATTAAAGGACGATTTTCGAGCAAAATTTCTCGTCGAAAATAGGCTATAACTTTTTTTATTATTGAGATATCGAAAAAATCCTATGTACTTCTTTAGATAATCTAGTTTTATTGATGCAGTCCAAATTTGAAGTCGATCGGATAAAAATTGCTCGAGTTCTGCTGCGTGCCGCACTCAAAAAAGTGGTTTTGAGAAAAACGCGTTCAAAGTTTTAGGTTTGTTAATTTATGCGATAAATTGGAAAAAAAAATTTTTACCTTTAATCAGCGATGCCGGCACCATATAGCTGGCCTTCAAGAAGCAAATCATTGTCCCTAGCAGCTTTTCTCGAACTTGTAGAGGCTCTTCTTGCCTCTTTTGCAGCGTCTGTGAGCGAGCGCTCCGCCAGCTCGATCCGCGCTGCGTCGGTTTCAACGAAAAAATTGAGACAATTTGGGCCGATAGTTATCCCCAACGTCTGCAAAACTTTCATGAGGCTTCTCAGGCCATCATTGAATAATAATACCGCGATATCACCTGCAATATCGACGATTTTTTTGCTCCCGGACTGACACTTGGGGGCTATTGCCCAAACTGATTTGTTGTAGCTTTCGTTGTTGTTTTGCGTGAAGCCGCCCAAACAACGCTGCAGCAAATCGTCTCTGCTAAAATTTTCGAAGACTGGCGTAATTGCCTCCAATACTTCCTCAGGAAGAGGCGGCTTATGGCGATATTCAGAAATATTACCGCGCTGCACCGCTCCACAAAATATTCAATATCTCCAAAAATAATTATTTTTTCGACCTGGGTCCAACGGCATCTTAATCTTAAATGTATTTTAGATTTTTCTAGATGGTTTTCAAAAAATCGATTTTTTGAAGCCGTCACAGTGGTGTTGTCCGTTAATTCAATGTTCAACACTTCCGGAACGATTTGTAACCGTGCTGCACAATTTTCTCAGTAGGACATGAAATAATTATTTTCCTTTGTTAGTTGGATCGCAAGCAACAAAATGTTTCCCGATGCGGCGTATTGCAGATACGTTTATATTTTTTTCTGTCATCTGTTAAAAGGAAATAGGAGACCAAGAGAGCTACGAGACAGGGCCGAAAGTTCTTTCATGGTAGGGTGCGTGTAGAGGGATATGAGAAACAAAGAGACCTAAAAGAATTAAGACATTGACCCACATGACGGGTAGGATAGCCCGTGGGCTAATGTGTTCATTAGCCCTTGAGTAACGCCTCAACGTGGTAGACCACGGCCCATTGTGACCTTAATTATAATTAAGATCCAGAAGGTGTTCATGGAACATCTCCTTTTAGCATGCCAAATTTTTTGTAACAACGTATAGTAGCTTTTTTTCGTTAGTTTTTTTTATATTTAAACAAATAATAATAGCAAGAACCCCCAAAAGAACAAGAACGGCAGCAACATCAACGATAGTAATTATTATAATAATGCTAAGCAATAATATTAATAAAAATAATAAAAAATTTATAAGAATAAATTCCATGCGTCTGATGTCGGCTTTCCGCACATGTAGCAATTTTCAGATCTGTTCTTAAAATTTGCTTACGAGGTTATGCCTAGTTTTAACAGTCGGAAAATCACTTTTTTCAAAACCAATATATTTTGACAGTATATCGTCTTATAAATGTTGCCTGAAAATATCAAGGTGATCGGATCAAAATTGACAGATTTATAGGCTGTTATATTGACGCCCGTCAGATGGCTCGGAGTGTCGTTCGAAACTTCAAACGCTTTTTTTTCTTTTTGAAAGCACGTTTTCAAAGTCGGTGATCAAAGGATCTAAAAAATACTGCATCGATCTGCCTGAAATATTTAGAGCCTTTTCTCGATGTAAAATATAGTACTCGATCGGAGGATTTTTTCCGATGTAGACTTTGGTTTTGATAAACGAACAATGCCTACTTTTTTTCGCAAAAATCAACTCACTTTGAACACGCACCATTTTTCTTTAATTTCATATGCAGCAGATTCGTTCTACTTGATCGGAGGATAGGAAAAACAATGCGCTAAAGTTAGTCTGTTTTATTTTTTCCATATTAGATAACTTTGTTCACAAGGGCATTGCGCACCGCAAAAGACAAAAAATTACAGTTTTCTTCAGATGATACTTTTTCGTAATAATTAATTATCGCGACTTTCGTTTTAAAAGAATCCCAAAAATGAGCTGTATTCGACTGTTTCAACTATAAACTAGGTTTCAACGCGTTAAATGAATCGTGGACTCGTGAACAGGGTGGTCCTCGATGTGATCTTTACATAAAAACGTTGACATCTACCTAAAGGTAAATTTGAAGACATCGGCGTTTAAATTGAGTTTGTCAACGATAAATTACTGTATGAGGTTGGTTCTCGCACTCGAATGTCTTCACCTTTCCTCATGCATATACAATGCCGGCCAGAAGTATGGATACACCTAGAAAAATTTCGCACCGCACTAAAAGTTTGATATCTCTGTGAAAAAAAAAGATATCCGGATTTCCGAGGCGGAATTTTAAAAGGGACAAATGAAGCTTCACTTGGCGTTTTGGAAAAAAAAATTTCGATTTTTTTTAGACCCGGGGCGTCATTTTGAAAATGGCTGTTTTTTGGCTTTTTTTGGCTGTTTAAAATCGGCTGCACGCATTCAGGACATTTTTTTTGGCAGTTTTTTCTTGTGTGAACCTTAGAGGATAGAGCAATAGCTATAGTTTCCTTTTTTAGAAAGTTTCGTACGATTTTTTTTCACCGAGTTATCGCATTTTTTTCTCAAAAAGACAATTTTGAAAAGATGCTGCTGAAATGAGAAACTTTGAGGTTTAGAGAAAATTGCCAAAAGGAAAAACAGTTGCGTTACATTGTATTGAATCGAGCAGAATTTTTTCAAATTTTTTTTCACAATTTTTCGTTCCAACATTGAATGAAAAAAAAAAAAATTTCAAATTTTTCTTCTCAATTTTTAGCCGCACAAAGCATCCACCTCTTACCTCTTACCTCATCTAAACACAAGGAGCGGAAATAAAGCTTCTTGTCTTTGTTTACACTTTACCTTTGTGGAGCGCAAAAACGATTCTATTTCTCGCGAGTCGATATTCTATTTCTCTCGTGTTCTTTTTCTCGCTCTCTTTTTCGCTCGGCGTTTTTCTTTACATTTTTGATTCTTTAGAATAATGTGACGAGTTTCGCGCTGACAAGGCCAGTTAGTTGAGCGAAAACTTGGAACGCGAACACGTGTGGTCTACAATCGACAAGTTTTTACGCAAATGTTTTGTTCTTAACGGATCAAAATGACACGGAAAAAAGAAATTCCACTGTATAAAAGAGGGGATATTGTCGCGTTTCGCGATAAGGGATTGTCGTACAGAGAAATTGCCACACAAACTCGCGTGTCTTTGAAAGGAGTGCAGACGACCATTGGGAGATTTAAGGCGTTACCCCTACTTGTAGCGCAAAAAAGGCCTTTTTCATGAAATTTTTTAAAGAAAATTACAAAACTTTTTTAATCGATCAATATACCATCTTAAAGAACACATCTTGAAGAACTTTCAGTAATTTTTTTATTGAAAAATATTACATTGTTTAGCGGCAAATGGCCGTCGATGAAATAATGTTTTTATATACACGGTTTGCGGTGACCAACATTGCGGCAAAGTGGATCATCTGAAAAAAAAATGCGGATGGATTTAGTCAAATATAAGTATAAACTAGTCTTTAATCGAAGGATTTTAAAAAATATTCATTTTTCACAAAATGGCGGACAGTCAAAGTTAATGGTTCGATTTTAACGAAAAAAATCGAACGATTAAAGACTACATTTTTATGTACTAAATAAGCCTGCAAAATTTCAAGAAGATCGGTTCATTAGTGTTCGAGTAATCTTGGTCACCGACTTCAGAAATACCATTTTGAGAAAAACGCGTTTAAAGTTTCAATTTCAGTTTACACGAAGAACGGATTCTTCTCTTTCAACGCTTATATCTCAGTCAATTTTGTTCGGATCGACTTGACATTTTCAGGACATATTCTCAGATACTTATACTTCAAAAAAATGCAATAAAAAAACGATTTTTTCAAAATCGCAAGTGGGGGTAACCCCTTAAGAAGTCCGAGAGGTATTTCAATCGCAATCGTCCGGGTCGACCCAAAGTGACAACGTCCTCAGACGATCAAAATATCGTCGTTACCAGCAAAAAATGTGGATGTTTTGTTCGTCGAAAAATTGAGAAAAAAATGAAATTAAAAAAAAAATTTATTCGATGCTGGAGCAAAAAATTTTGAATAAAAATTTTGAAAAAATTCTGCTCGATTCAATACGATGTAACGCAACTTTTTTTCCTTCTGGCCATTTTTCCTAAACCTCAGTTTCTCATTTCAGCAGCATCTTTTCAAAATCGTCTTTTTGAAAAAAAATGCGATATCTCGGTCAAAAAAAATCGTATGAAAGTTTATAAAAAAGGTAACTATCGCTATTGCTCTATCTTTTAAGGTTCTTTGAAAAAAAAGGCCAAAAAAATGTCCTGAAGACGTGCAGCCGATTTTAAACACCTAAAAAAAGCCAAAAAACGGCCATTTTTAAAATGGCGCCCTGGGTCTAAAAAAATCAAAATTTTTTTTCTAAAACGCAAAATGATGCTTCATTTGTCCCTTTTAAAAGGCCGCCTTGGAAATCCGGATATCTTTTTTTTTCACAGAGATATCAAACTTTTAGTGCGGCGCGACATTTTTCTAGGTGTATCCACACTTTTGGCCGGCAGTTTACATATGGTCCTCCGTCAGGCTGACTCTTAATCTTACGAAATTTGTTCCCGGCAATCAGAGCTGTCGAGGTATATAAATTTTTCATGTCACGCTTACCATTGTCCTCCCGGTGCTTTGAGTAATCGTCGTGATCGGTGCTTATCGGTTCAATTTCCGAAACTGCGCTTCGACGCCATCAGATTTGCACGTAAAGAGGGGTCGTTCATTTCCGCGTGAGAAATTCTCGCAGCTCCGAGGAATATTTGTGGAGCTTACGGACAGACGGCCACGGCCCGATTCGATTGAAGGAGATGCTAAGCCAGTATTGACAAATATATTTGACAACATTGCGGATTTTTCTGTTAGTCGAAAAAATGAGTGAAGTTTTGTTATTTTGTCGTCCTTAATCCTCGTTTGTTTGTAACATACATTTTTTCTCGTTTCAAGCTTAATTTGCAGCCTTCTTTGGACGTAAATTGCAGTCGTCTTACAGGCTGAAGCTAGGGTCGTTATGTTTTATATGCGGGTGTAGGTTGATGTACATGTATAAACCACGGTACTTGCCAACGTTCCAGCTTGAGTTTTAATCCCTCATGTACTACTCTCATAATACCCAATTTCCAGTCGTGCACTTAGGTCGGAGCAACACGCGTGTAAAAACTGTAATTGCGCTATTTGGATTACGCTCTCGTGCCTGAGCCTCTCGGCTGGAAAAGCGTTAAATGTAGTGTCGAGTTTACTGCAGTCGTCGTATCGTTTATTCGTCGTAGTGAGTAAAGAGTCGCGCTTTGATATCGTTATTACTATACAGCGCGTAGAGACCCGGAGGATATTTTTGTTTTTTCGACCGCCGTTTATGCCGCATGCAACTTCGAAGCGATCCGTGGAAAACAAACACGTACGGGAGCCTCCGCTTTTCCTGATTTATTTTTCCACTGTTCCTGCATTACAATGCACTTTTTCTCAATGTTTACTGTTGCGGCATTTTCCAGCGAGGTCTTGTTGATCTTTTTTGTTTTCGGAAAAATCCATTTATGATTGGCCTTTTTGTATTTTACTTTACAAGGATTCTTGTGTTGCTTGATTACCTTTGAGGAGTAGCTGTCAATGTTGTTCCACTTTGCAATAAGAAAAACAAGGATTTCTGGGCGTGAAAATGGAATAAAAATGCAAGCAGAACTTGCAAGGCAGTTGCTAATCAGCTCTCGAGGTTTTTTGTTCAAGTAATTTACTCGAGTACCTTCATCTCACCTTTTTCAATTTAGATTTATCGTGTTTACAGTGAACTTAGGTCTGAAGATGCAAGCCTTTGTTATACATTTAAAAAAAGATGCAAGTGGTTGACTTAAATTGAAAAAATGGCGGATAAAAAGTTTTCGCGAAAATAGATGTTGCAGAAAAACATCAATAGTGTTAAAAATACTTTTGAATTATTACTAGCCTCTTGCACGCTAGAATTGCCACGTGAATAGCGTGTAAAAACATCAGGCTGCCTTTATGAGCGTCGACATCGACACCCGCCAGTTTTTTTAGTCCAGAAAAAGACTCACTGACAGGCGGCAAAAAAGATGAACAAAAAGTTACTGATTTCTCCTACCTGCAATACTCCCTTGGTGTCAGGACTACAAAATCGATAATAGTAGCTGCTGGAAGTTTATTACTCAAACGCGGTTTTTTCGTCCATGCGGCTACGTAGCTCACAGCGTCTGTGGAGTAACGTACCTCTAGGTGGGATTTTTTTTTTCAAAGGGTCAATGCTGAAACTTCGGAAAAAGGTCCATCGTTAATTATTTATTAGTACTTTGACTACAAGAATTTGTTTACAATTTATTTATTTTCATTATTTATTAGTGATAAGTTATTCATGGCGACGTACGTTTTCATACTTGCTAGGCGCATCATGGGTCGATGGATCTGAAAAATCCAAGAAGATTCTTGCGAAGTAGTGCTGGAGTCGTAGCCTGTCAAGCGACACCGCTATGACGGGCCGAAAAAAGTTGATTTTTCCGATTTTTTTTGTTGCTGGATTATTTACTTGGGATTCGAAAGAGAGGTACCTATGTTATTGAGCATACATTGAACTTATTTCGTGCATATTTTTATGAAAAAATAACAAAGTAACAACTTTATTGCGGTAGGATGAAAGTGGAATAGTTATTGTTGTAGATATAAAAATTTAGACCGCGAAGTGTATGACACGAAAAATCATGACTTGACAATCGGATAAGTAGTTTGTTTTCTCGAAACTAAGGCGTGACACCACTGTGATGGGAAAAAAACGATTTTTTTGCCTTTTCCCAAAATGCATATTAGCGTGGCACAGTTTTGAGCTCCATTTTTTTCCACTTTTTCATCATCCAATTATCTTTTTTAAAGAACAAAAAAAATTGCCGTGGAAGTTGCGAGCGGTCAAAAAATGTCTGTCGGTCGCTCAAGCCTCCCAAAAAATCAAATTTTTATAACACAATCGATTTTTTTTCGTCCCCTTTCTACCCAAGAATTTTATGCTCTATGATTTCAAAGTTAACCCCGCAAAAGCTCTAGCCGGCCAAAAAATATATTTAGCGTTCACTCGGGATTTTCAAAATTCAGAATTTCCGCCGAAAAATAAATTTCGCATGCACTATCATTCCTTGTAGCATAAAAAAAATAAACAGCGAAGTGTTACATTTTCTGAATAATTTATTATAATAATTTGCAACAAACGCCAATTAGACGATTGTGTTATTATATATTATAATGTATTGTTGTATTATGGCATCAATCGTCACAGAGTACATCTACTGGGGCCGCAGTTTGACTGACGAGACCAACTGTGGGACGCATTACGATGCACGGAAAAGAGCTGCCATTTCAGTTTTACGATTAAAACGACCTATGATTGTGTTTACGGACAAGAGCTTTGAAGAATTATTTTATGAGAACAAAGATTATAATTCTTGCGTTAGAAGTGTGAGGTAAATTTGAAAAATCTGTTTCTAAAGAAAATAGGATTAGTTGTTTTGACGATTTTTTAAAGTGTCAAATTCTTGTGTGAAAAGAGTAAAAAACGCAAAGATTGGAATTTTCGAAGCCCTTGAGCGACCACTAAGTATTCATTGGCCGGGTAGAGCTTTCGCGAGGTTAATTTGAAAATTATAAAGCGTAATATTCATGGGTGAGAAGGAGACGAAAAAATCGATTTTTGAACAAAAATATATACCAATATTTTGGAGGCTTGAGCGACCTCTAAATATTTTTCGACCGCTCGCAACTTCCGCGCTAATTTTTTTGTCTTTGAAAACGATAATTGGATGGTGGGAAAAGGAAAAAAAATAGAGCTCAAAATTGTGCCATCCTAATGTACACTTTGAGAAAATGCAAACAAAATCGATTTTTTGACCCGTCACAGCGGTGCCTCGCCTAAATTTCGAGAAAAAAAATGACTTATCCGATTGTCGAGTCATTATTTTTCGTGTGAGACTTCGCGGTCTAAATTTCTATACTAAATATTCAAAATAAAAAATAAAAAATGCTCCGACAGGCTACGGAGCAGTGAATTTCATGCGGTGTGCAGTGAGTGTATTTCTTGTAAAAAATCTGTATTTAAAAATATTAAAACTGTTCAAGTGCCTGCGGAAACCGTCTCGAAAATATAGTTTGAAGAAAAAATGCTTTTAAACGTACCTGCGCCCAAGCCACTCCCTTCGTGCGCTGCCACATCTACCCTCATAACTCCTTGCCTAATTGAGATTAAGGGTAACGTTTTCTAATCGATTTTTTGTAAATGCAGGGGCTCTGTAAGCCTTTAAGTCCCTTTGGAACTCGGCAAAAACGTCGGTTCCTAACGCCCGAACGGAATCGCAATTACAATTATATTAGACTGATAAGGGTGGAAATATATACTCTAGGCAAAATCTCATCAATTCAAAGGCAGCCATATGCCTGACAAATTTGCTCGTCCCCTCGGCCGTACAATAATAAAAACAGTAATAACACCCTTAACGAATAATATATGAAGCTGGGTCTAATATTTATTCTGATTCCTAAAATATTAAGTATAACGCGAGTCAGTTATATCGCCCCTAACGAATTATATAATTCGCTACGAATTATATAATTCGTAGCGAACGAATTATATAATTCGTTCGCTATATATATAAAGCTGTGTTCAATATTTATCCTGATTCTTAAATTATCACGTATCACCGCGATCCATACGTCCCAACTGTGAAAATAAATCGACGTGGACGACGACTTGTCGCGTACTCAATATACTCTCCGTACCCAAAGTACAAAAACGAGTCATGTGCAAAATTTAAGAGGGCCAGTCGCAATCTCGATGCCATCGTAAAAACACTGATCATCATTTGATCCGAGGTACTCAAGGGATTTTACGTGTTCACCCTGCCTAGCCCCGCGTTAAGGATATTGAGTCCCTATGAAACATGTTAATGTTAATTGTTCAAAAAATAACTTCTTAATCGTCATGAAATTTTTACACAACCTCCTGAATACTTCATGTAAAAACATACCAAAATTTCAGAATTCTATCATAATTACTTCAACCTCCTTAGGGGTTGAAATAAAAAAAGATAAGAAAATTCTGAAAATTTGGTATGTTTTTGTATGAAGTATTTAAGAGGTCGTGTTAAAATTTCACGACGATTAGGAAGCTCGTTATTAAATAATAACATTTTGTTAAGAACGATATCTAAAAGAAATTAAAAAAAAATTTATCGATAAACTTCATTTTGTTTCCGTTGCTTTCAGTATGTTGTAGATATTACAAAAGTGAGAGGTCAAAAACAAAAACTTATTGCAAAGTTACATCAGTTTCCATAAGCCAACATTTAATTTGTGAATGTTAATTGTTCAAAAACAAGCTTACTTATTGTCGTGAAATGTTTACACGACCTCTGAAATATTTCATACAAAAACGTACCAAATTTTCAGAATTTTATTATCATTTGCGATTTGGGACTCAACATCCTTAATAGAACCGTAGTGACGTTTGCCCCCTAGTAGTGCACGCCCGTAATAGTCAGGCACGAGAATGTCAGCTCCGAATAATTCATCGTGATAATTCGCCTATCGCTCATATACCTGATAGAGGGTTGCGCTCGGCTATGGTTACGCGGGTCTCGGGTATCCTCGGAATATTGTTATTTACTCGTATCTCCAAGGAACTTGATGCAAACGAAAATTAAGGATATTGAGTCCCAAATCGCAAATCATAATAAAATTCTGAAAATTTGGTACGTTTTTGTATGCAGTATTTCAGAGGTCGTGTGAAAATTTCACGAGAATTAGGAAGCTCGTTATTGAACAATTAACATTCACAAATTAAATGTTGTCTTATGGAAACTGATGTAACTTTGCAATAAGTTTTTTTTTGACCTCTCATTTTGTAATATCTACAATATACTGAAAGCAACGGAAACAAAACGAAGTGTATTGATACATTTTTTTTAAATTTCTTTTAATAATTGTTCTTAACAAAATGTTAATTTTTTAATAACGAGCTTCCTAATCGTCGTGAAATTTGAACACGACCTCTTAAGGCGTTACCCCCACTTGTAGTGCAAAAAAAGGCCTTTTTCATGAATTTTTTTAAAGAAAACTACAAAACTTTTTTAATCGATCAATATACCATCTTAAAGAACACATCTTGAAGAACTTTCAGTAATTTTTTTATTGAAAAATATTACATTGTTTAGTGGCAAATGGCCGTCAATGAAATAATGTTTTTATATACACGGTTTGCGGTAACCAACATTGCGGCGAAGTGGATCATCTGAAAAAAAAAATGCGGATGGATTTAGTCAAATATAAGTATAAACTAGTCTTTAATCGAAGGATTTTAAAAAATATTCATTTTTCACAAAATGGCGGACAGTCAAAGTTAATGGTTCGATTTTAACGAAAAAACGGCCGTTTTTTGGCTATAAAACGGCCATTTTTTTCGAAAAAAAAATCGAACGATTAAAGACTACATTTTTATGTATTAAATAAGCCTACAAAATTTCAAGAAGATCGGTTCATTAGTGTTCGAGTAATCTTGGTCACCGACTTCAGAAATGCCATTTTGAGAAAAACGCGTTTAAAGTTTCAATTTCAGTTCTTCAATTCACGGATTCTTCTCTTTTAACGCTCATATCGCAGTCAATTTTGTTCGGATCGACTTGAAATTTTCAGGACATATTCTCAGATACTTATACTTCAAAAAAATGCAATAAAAAAAATCGATTTTTCCAAAATCGCAAGTGGGGGTAACCCCTTAAATACTTCATATAAAAACATACGAAATTTTCAGAATTTTCTTATCATTTTTTATTTCAACCCCTAAGGAGGTTAAAGCAATGATAGAATTCTGAAAATTTTGTATGTTTTTACATGAAGTACTGAGGAGGTCGTGTAAAAATTTCATGACGATTAAGAAGCTATTTATTGAACAATTACCATTAACATTTTTCATAGGGACTCAACATCCTTATTGTAGAAAAACCGCTCATGATAATTGAAAAAAAAAACGTCGAATTTCGACAGCGGATCGATTCAATTCCGCAGAGTGACGCATTTCATCTGAGCCGCTAGAACGGGCTCAGGTGGATCGGAGGAGATGTTTTTTTTTTTTAACGAGCCTTGAAAGATTCAATAACGAAAAATGCCAATGTTTTTCGTCTTCGCATGAAGCGTCGGAAAAGCGAGACAGGACATTGTCGAAGCATGTGTTTCGTCGATGTTTACTCGAGTCCTTTGCCTGACGAGTGTCGAAGAACAAAGAGCGCACAGAGGACCGAGGATAATTTATCAAGTTAACGTGGCAAAGGGCGAGGGGTTGACCGGAGGGTATGGTGGAAACCCCGCCCGTTCGAACGAGCCATTCGAGGAGCCGCGAGGGGGAGAGTTATACCAGTTGCCTTGTTCACGCAACCGAGCAAGAAATGTACGTACAACGCGTTTCTCCTGTAATATCGATCCTTCCTCCGCTCCTCTCTTTCACACATAGCCCCTGGGCCTCCCTTGACGCGGCTGCACACACTCCACTACCCTACTTTGCCTTTTTTCTTCACTCACGTCACAGGTCCGCAACAATAGTCCGGACTTCGTGGTGTTTCGTGTCTATCGAAAAGCGGAACAAAAATAGTCATATCGCGAATACACCGCACATTATTAACCTCTGTACTATTATTTTTGACAATTCAGGGTACTGTATTAATTTTGCGTTTCGACAGAAGAAGTCGATGATTTCCGGTCGATTTGTTTTCCAGAGGGGGAAATCGTGCAAGAATAAATGAGAAAACGTCCACGCCATTCTTTCCTCTTTTGCAGTCGCTATCGTTGTATGTATATAGACTTTTTTTGTTTTGAAACTCAGTACTTTTAAACCCCGGAATAGCAGTAAAAATCGCGGCAAAATTGAAACCTTTTTTTACACCCGCTATTTTGTGAAAAAATGTTAAAAAAAACGGCTACGTACAACGAGAACAACAATTATATAGATTAGAAAAATAATTTAACTACAATTTTTTAGACCTTACAGGTCGTTATTTTTTTTTTAAATAAAAAATCACACTTTTTTTTTTAAAAAATCACAAACAGACAAAAAAAATCGGCAAAACGCCCTTTTTCTGGTTCGTCACAGTGGTGTCCTTCCTTAAGCTCCAAAAGGTGTTCATGGCACATCTTTCTTATAGCATTTCAAATGTCTCATTACGGCAACGTTCAGTTGCTTTGTTTCGTTAGTCCTTTATATTAAATAATCATAATAATAATACCATAAATAACAACAAAAACAAGATCAGCAGTAACATCATCAATACTAATTATTGTAATATTGATAATTGCAATAATATTATTAATGATTTTTAAAAAATCATAATAAAATCAAAAGCGACCATTACATTGCATCAAGTCTTTTTTTTAATCACATTTCAATACATCATTAAAATACAGATCTCAAAGGGTGCAGCTTTTCATCCTTATCAACTCATATAGCATTTTGTCACACGACTAATTTATATATATATTTACATATATGGGGAAATTATATTTCCAAGGCACTTCATCCATCCGACGTTGGCTTTCCGCACGTGTGGCAGTTTTGAGAAGCGATATAAATTTTCTTTGAAGACGAATCGTTAATTTTGCGGACAGGAAGATCCTTGAAATGCTCCTTACGTAAATGTGCGCAAATCTATCTAAAGGTATATTTCAAGACATTGTCATTGGCTATGGGAACAATAGGCTACTACGAGGTTGAAACACGATGAAAGGATGAAAAAGAAATTGTCGCTCACCTTCTTGGATCCTTCTGAACAAAAGTGAGAACGATAAAATCTTAAAAAACGGCTTCCATATTCTTTCATTGCCTCCACGAGCGTTCATCTTTAAGCAGTTGCTGACGTCTCAGAATCGATCGACTCGAAGGAGATCCTTGTTTACCAAGGGAGCGCTGAGCTTAGTTGATTGTTCAATGGAGTGGAAGAGATGCGACAAAACCAAAGGATCATGTGTAACAGCCGGACAAAAAGTTGCTGCGTCACGTTGACGTGCTAATATTTCCGGAACTCCATTCGTCTCAGTTGCTTTTGTTACCTCGAGTCGCGTTTCGTATTGGGTTTTTGTGTATTCTACGGAAATTCTACCCACGTCTGTCCTCTATTGCGGAGCTCCTAATCCGATAAGATTCCGATCATTTGTTTTGTGCAGCGGGTTGTTATTTTTGGATCTTTGTTTCTTAATTGCTTTATTAGCGTGTCGATAACAGTTTTATATCGAGGTGGGCGTTTTGGCGAAAAGGGTGGGCCCGCTATTTTTTTTCTTTTATCCAATATTTTGGGACGCTCTGCTACGAGCAAGAGCAGCAGAGATAAATGTATCGGTTCGACATTCGGTTATTTAATCAAGCTTCCGTCAACTTCCGATGCGTTATCGCTGACAGCTATTTACAATGGCACTCCGAATTATCAATAAAATTGCAAAAATAAATGTTCGAATTTGTAAGAAGTCTTCGATCGATAATATTCGGACGTGACGATAATAAAAACACAGACATTATCAAATGGAAAAGGGAACAAGATAGCATGTATGCAGAAATCAGGTAATATTTTTGTAAATAATGAAATTCCGATCGAGACATACGCGAGGAACTCGGAGCATGATTTTGCAATGAAAGCCATTCTAGAGAAATTTTTCGGCATTGTTTGAGGGATCGGCGATTTCAAAGTACGCAAGGGCCAAGAGGCGAGGTACGAATTTTGAGGGCGAAGTGGCGAAGGAAGTGAGCGCATCCGGTCGGACTGTAGGTTCGCAGAAAATCAACGGTTCTCGATTAGGATTGTTTCTCTCCTGCCATCTCGTTTTCATTTTGCTAGACCTGCTCGCTTTCGCTCGCCATCTCTCTGTTTCTGTCTCCCTCGGGAAACGTCCTTTTCCTTTTGATCCTGAACATTACATCGACAAGTACTGTACTTTCAATTTAATCTAATTACTAATAACTTTTTCAATCTAATTACTGTTTTCTTTAATCTTAACGTCACACAGCATAGGCCGAAAGTTCCTCAAACGATTTGCGCGTTTTTCGGAAAATTCGTTTGACTGCAATCACCCGCATAAGCGATGGAAGTTCGCGATTTCTCCAGATTGCATAAAAAATCGAGAAGCTTCAGGTGCTTCGACACTTCCGCTGATCGTGGTTAAAAATTGTTCGAAATATACAAAGGTGGTTTAAAGGGCCTTGGTTCAATGATTTTGAATGGACGGATTGAAAAATCAATAAATATACGCAGCGGCGTTTTAAAGAGGACAAATTTACCTCTATTTTGCTTTTTTAGAGAATTTTGTACGATTTTTTTTTGGCTCGGTACGTCTTTTTGAAAATGGCTATTTTTCAGCTTTTCTTTGCACGTCTAAAATTGCCCGCATAACTTCTGGCGATTTTCGTTGCTTTTTTTTTCCATGACAAACTTAAAAAGGGTAGCAAAACCTACATTTTCGTTTTTTTAGAAAGTTTCGTCCGATTTTTTTTCGCCCCAGTATTGTATTTTTAGCTAAGAAAGACACGTTTTAGAAAAATAGGTGTAGTCCAATAACTATGGGGTTTCAGAGAAAATGCCAGAAGGGTATAAAAAGTTGCATAGGTTTACACTGGAGTAGCCAAATTTTTTCAGAATTTTTTTTCGAATTTTCTTTTTACAATTTTTGGTCGGTACTCTGATGAGTGGAGGAGCTCCATTTGGGAAGTATGGGGTCTAGGGGACCATCTGTCAAGAAAAAAAATTTCTTTACTCTTTGATTTTCAATTAACTACAATTTTTTTCAGAATTTTTTGAAATATTATTTTAACAATTTATTCGACTAGAGCTCGGAAAATCATCCTCGGTTGTGTTGTTGTGTCTGAAGAGTTATCGGATTCAAAACCAAATATTAAAAAGAAAAAACTTTAAACTTTTGAATTTCTTTTGAAAAGACGCGATTGACTATTTTTTTTCTTTAAAAAGGCAATTTCAAGAGTTTAAAGTTTTTTCTTTTTAATATGTGGTTTTGAAAGCAATAGGTTTCGAGATACAACACAACCGACCAGGATTCTCCGAGATCTAGTCGAAAAATTGTTAAAATAATCTTTGAGAAAATTCTGAAAAAATTGTAACAATAATTTTTTTTTATTTCTGAAAAACATCTAGTCAATTGAAAATGAAAAAGTAAACAAATTTCCTTTCTTGACAGATTGTCTTAGACCCCATCCTGCCCAAGTGGAGCCCCTCGACTCATCAGAATCCTGACCAAAAATTGTCAAAAAAATGTTCAAAAAAAATTCTGAAAAAATCTGACTCCTCCAGTGTGAACCTATGTAACCTCGTACCCGCTTGACATTTTCTCTGAAAACCTATAGTTATTGGACTACGCCTATTTTTTTTTAACAAGCGAAGGAATTCGCTAGAAGTTATGCGGGTAATTTTAGGCGTGCAAAAAAGGTGAAAAATAGCTATGTTTAAAAAGACATACCGGGCTCAAAAAAAGTGTTAAAAATTAAAAAAAAAGGCAAAATGAAGGTAAATTTGTCCTCTTTAAAACACCGCTTGGGAAATTTGGCTATCTTTATTTTTGAGTCCGCTATCTAACTTTTAGTGCGGCAAGAAATTTCGACAGGTGTCCTCAAAGTTTTGGCCGGCAGTGTATATTGCATTGACCGGAGGCAACGTTTTTAGTAGACGACCATCCCCGTAACCTCGATGAATGAGGTATAGTGCAGCAAGAGAGGACGCCGAAAAAGGGTGTTTTTTTCAAAGTTTTTTCTGTCTAACGGATTATTACTTTGTATTTGGAAAAAAGTTATTAACTTTTCAATTAATTGAAAATGTGATTAAGTATACATTGAACTCGTTTCGTAGAAACTTGTATCGACAAAAATAAAAAATCAACAACGTTATTGAGGTATAATAGATCCTTTGTATAAAAAATATAGTCCAACGGCCGGATCGATAACTTGACGATGGTTGGTCTGAAAAATAAAAATCAAAAAGTTTTATAATCTATGTAAATGTAATTCTCGATGTACGTGTTCGTTCTACGAAAAAATCATTTATACGAAAGAGAGCGTGTTAAAAAAGGTGTATTTTGGTGAAATTTTTACTTATCTTCGGGGGATTAAAAAATACCGAAGTAAAAAAACGGCTACGTACCTTCAACAATAGCTATTGCAATTAAGAAAACTTCGGTTTTGAAAATCTAAATATCGGACAATTATAGCAAGAGTTATGATCCCGGCCTGGTCGAGAGAAGTCGTTTCGACAAAAACGCGATTGAAAGTTTTAGTATACGTCAATCGTGGCGCTTCTCGCTCTCAATAAGTCGTCTGCACCTTGGTCAATTTCTAATATCTTAACTCGACATTTTTTCACACCTTGAATATGTATACTATGAGAGGTGCAAAAAAAAATCCATTTTTTTTCTTCCGTCACAATGTTGTCTCGCCTTAAGACGGCTGTGGACGCAACGGAAGTGAGATCAGGTTAGCAAGGTGCCGTTGGGGAGTGATAGGAAATGGTTCATTTGGGAAGAGTGATACGTAAAAGCCCGCAAGGACGTAGGTATACGTTGGAACTCAGGAAGCATATAATTGTGTGTAACCATGGAATGCAAATCTTTGATGGTCGTGTAAAATGTTTAAAATTATACGGCTTCAAATCGCCAACATGACGATAACGTGACGTTTTTTAAAAAATTGCCGTTAGGTATATGTACACTACGTATATATATTTTCATATTCATATAGGTATATTTATATAAGTATATGAATGTGTATATATATATATATATATATATATATATATATATATATATATATATATATATATATATATATATATATATATATATATAAATATATATATAAATATATATATACTTATATATTCATGTAAGTATAAATATACACACACGAGCTGACTACCCCTAGAATCTTGGGACTGTTCAAACGCATTCTTGATGTTGTTGGATGCTCTACGAGCATGACTGGATGAGCAAAAATATTATATCACGTACACTCGCGAACGACACGACTGAGAGCGCGGTCGTATTCGGAATGTATCGGGAAATTCCGCTCTGAATCGATAAAAACGTTCGATCCTTCCGAGTCTCTCGTTTTCTTCCTCATTTTTCTATTGCACGTACATCCCTACGATAAAACGAGAGCGTGTGTTATCCATCTCAGAATTTCATCGCTGCCACTATTGGCCGTCGTCGGTTTTTAAATATTCACACCATCTCGTTAAAGATGATCTTTATCACAGATCGAAGAAGGTAATGCAAAATTCTGTCTTCGTACTCCGGAGTTTCCGCCCCCAACAACAAATACACGTAAGCACGATAGGTTACACGATTTATTTACGTACGAAAAATAATAGAGATTTTCGTATAGCTGGAAAAACATTAAAAGCCGCAGTTACGAAAGAGCGAGAATGATTAATGTTTTCCTTTTTTATTTTCGAGGAAAAGCAATTCCACGCGTATTCCTTATCGCTCGGGCTTTTGATATGTCTGTGCAACCCCCGGGACGCGTTTGCTCGCGTTATTATTATTACGAAATTCGTGAGATCCTCCCGAGAAATAAAACGTTTTATGACCACGAGAGTGCTCCCAAACTTGTAACGTTGTTCAACAAGTGTGTCACGAAGCACACGAAACGGAATATTTTCTCGCTTCGATGCCAAAATCGCTCGGTATAACGTTACGATAATAACCACGGTGAATGATGATAGAGGCGATAACGACGACGATAATAATAATAATACGATACCAATAATAACGACAGTAATAGAAATGATAAAATACTCGTCTCTAGATTTCCCGACGGCATTATCATCGCAGGATTCATCGTGCTGGATGAAAAAAATTGTTATCACGAATCCAACTCCTCATTCCGTTTTCCTATTGCTTTTTTTGCTTTCATATACTTTCATCTTTCCTTCTCTGTTTTCCGATTTCTCATTTAATCCAAACAACGCTGTGTGCGTCCCTCTCATAATCGAACACTTCGCAATATACCACAACTTTTGAACTTATATATTTATTCGCATGTCTGTGCGTGGGTTCGTTTGTGCGTGTATATCATCGTCAGTCTTTCCGAAAGTGCTTCGGGATTTCTTTACTTTTTTTACCCCACCCACACCACAAAATCTCTGCTCTGAAAGCCTCGCAGTTTCGATATCGAAACACACAAGGGAGATTAGATGAGGAAAAAAAGGCTGAACATAATATACGTTCGGGGAGTCGACGAGAGACTCTATTGGATTTGACTCTATGAGATAAGCGATAAAGGTTTTCTTTTTTTCGCAAATAACTATAACGACGATGAAACGTGTACCTAGCCAAAAATCAAAGGGGAATATTCTTTACAGGATAAGCCGAACGATCTAATGTATGGCAATTTTTCGGCGAAGGAAGAGATTATGGTGTGTCGTCGCAAAATGATAACAAGTACGCATGCAGATCTGAAGGGAAAAATTGCCGTTGAAATCTGATAGGGAATAGAGTCGCGGTTGTTTTTCGCTGCACCGGTCGAGAAAATGTTCTTTATTGAAAAGGTTTCGAAGGTAACGTCGCGGAGGTTGGCTCGGAAATTCAAGAAACGCGTGGGAATTGCATCGATTCTTCGGGCTGTGGAACGCAAATTTATCGATTTCGGTTCTATTTATGGAAAGCGCGGGCGAAGGATGACGGAAGCCAGGGACCATCTGAGAGCAGAGGGAACGAGTGTGCTTGAAGTTAAAAAATACTTTTTAACTTTATATTTGCACCTAGTGAAAAATGATTGACCAAACTGGCGGGTCCCTTGGGTTCGTAGCAATGGAACTTACCGTCCAATAGAAAACGTAGGAAAATAACCAAGGATCGTAGAGTCAGAAGAACGGTAGAGAAACACAATTTTTGAACGGCAGTTTTTCGGTCTCTGGTCGAGATTGCAAAAAAAGTTTTTTCGTAAATACCGGTTACGTAAAAAATGCAATAAAAAAAACGATTTTTTTGAAGTATAAGTACCTGAGAATATGTACTGAAAAATTCAAGTCGATTCGAACAAAATTGACTGAGATATGAGCGTTGAAAGAGAAGAGAATCTGTGAATTGAAGAACTGAAATTGAAACTTCAAACGCGTTTTTCTCAAAATGGCATTTCTGAAGTCGTTGACCAAGATTACTCGAACACTAATGAACCGATCTTCTTGAAATTTTGCAGGCTTATTTAATACATAAAAATGTAGTCTTTAATCGATCGATTTTTTTTTTCGAAAAAAATGGTCGTTTTATAGCCAAAAAACGGCCGTTTTTTTTTCGTTAAAATCGAACTATTAACTTTGACTGTCCGCCATTTTGTGAAAAATGAATATTTTTTAAAATCCTTCGATTAAAGACTAGTTTATACTTATATTTGACTAAATCCATCCGCATTCTTTTTTCAGATGATCCACTTCGCCGCAATGTTGGTCACCGCAAACCGTGTATATAAAAACATTATTTCATTGTCGGCCATTTGCCACTAAATAATGTAATATTTTTCAATAAAAAAATTACTAAAAGTTTTTCAAGATGTGTTCTTTAAGGTGGTACATTGATCGATTTAAAAAGTTTTGTAGTTTTCTTTAAAAAAATTCATGAAAAAGGCCTTTTTTTTGCGCTACGAATGGGGGTAACGCCTTAAGGATGCTGAGTCCCTATGAAACATGTTAATGTTAACTGTTCAAAAAATAGCTTCTTAATCGTCATGAATTTTTTACACGACCTTCTGAATACTTCATGTAAAAACATATCAAATTTCCAGAATTCTATCATCATTACTTCAACCTCCTTAGGGGTTGAAATAAAAAATTATAAGAAAATTCTGAAGATTTGGTATTGTTTTGTATGAAGTATTTAAGAGGTCGTATTAAAATTTCACGACGATTAGGAAGCTCGTTATTTAAAAATTCACATTTGGTTAAGAACAATTTTTAGAAGAAATTGGAAAAAAATTTATCAATCAACTTCGTTTTGTTTCCGTTGCTTTCAGTATATTGTAGATATTACAAAATTGAGAGGTAAAAAAAAACTTATTGCAAAGTTACATCAGTTTCCATAAGACAACATTTAATTTGTGAATGTTAATTGTTCAATAACGAGCTTCCTAATTGTCGTGAAATTTTTACACGACCTCTGAAATACATCATACAAAAACGTACCAAATTTTCAGAATTTTATTATCTTTTGCGATTTGGGACTAAACATCCTTAATGAACGGATGGTCGTCGTTATCCTCTCTTCCCTTGAGTTTGGAGTTCACAATTTATGCAATGGGACGTTCCGGAAAGAAGCTGAAGCGGAGAGAAGAACGAGTTGAGTCCTCGAAGTAACTTCGACTCGTCGTTGACTCATCGCTTTGATCATTTCATTATTCCAACCCCTTTCTAACCGGAAAAAAAGAGTCGTATACGCTCGAGACGTTTACGCAACTTTTTTACCTTCGATAATAGTAACGATTATTCACGCGCCTTCGAGAGCGCTGTTCCACTAAACTTTCAAGGTTACAAGCGTATTGCGAAAAGATGAAAATTTTTTAGCATAGCGCGCGCCTGTTCATGGATGGGTAAAAGTTTTCCATCGTTCTTCTTCGCCCTAACTTTTCCCAGTGGCACGAAAGATTATTTGTTTCTTCGTTACATTTAGTGGCGATGGTGATTCATTGATGATCGACAAAATTATTTTTCAAGGGAATTATTCCCCCACGTTGTCGAAAATGTTTCGTCACTTTGTGACGCATGAGCTGCAAACTGCAGTGGATAACGACGAGAATTATTGTGGTGCGGAGTATGATGAATAATTCTAACTCACTTGGGAAATTCTACTTGGGAAACTTACAATGATCTATCTTGCCCGGGGTCTCTCGCAGAGAATATTGTCGGCGCGTTTCTGTTTACCTCGAGAAATAATAAATCGATGCGAAATTTCGAAGCGGCGAAATGGACGCGATGTTTTGTTTGCCAAGAAAAAAGACTGGAAAGAAACTTCGATTAGTATGAGAGCTATCCATTTTTCAGTTGTTTTATTCATTCGACTGCGAATTTTCGTTTGTCATTTGTTTGAACAGTCAACGATGTTTTTTCTTCTTTTTTTTTTATACATTTACCGGTATAATAATTTTCCCAAATATTGGCGTACAATTGGGTATTGTTGATTTTCGATAGACCTTTAGTGACCAATGAAATTGGAATGTAGAGGTAAACTGGACATTCTCGACGTCAATACGGAGCGTCGTAAAAATACTACGGATATCGTGAAATCAGTCGAATGTGAAGAAGAAGATTGTCACACTCGATTTTGTCATCTGTCGAGTTTCGGGGCGTAGGCGGGGAAAGCAGAGTTTATATTCGGCCAGCAAATTTTCACTCAGCATTCATCATAAATAGCATTCCCTAACGATTCTGCTTAATCATATTTACTGCGCATGCGCGTAGAAGAGGGAATTTTTTCAATTTTCTAAATCAATTGGCCATTTTTTAAATGTTTAACAGAATGGTCGACGTGTGAGCCATCATTGCTGAATAACGTGTAGAAGGTTACGCAGTTGATAACTTTGCAATATTTTAATTGTCGAAAAACCCACCCCCTCCGAGTACTTTTAGTCTTTCTTCTTCGAGTCCGCTTCTGTATGCCGAGCTCTCAATCGGCCAATACGAATGGAGGTATGAGATTTCGCGTGAACAACTGACGCGCGTCCTACGCCTTGACGGGAATACCAGGAGAGAAGAGCTTTTCGCCGAGGTGAAAAACGCCCGGCACTTTCGGTGATTACACGCGAAAGACAAGGAAACCCTCCTCGAACCCTAAAATTGCCTCTCCAGTCACTCACCCCTCGCGTTCTGCATTTTTTTCTCCTACATCTATCGCCATAGAGTTTTTGTGCTCCGCGAGAATCGAGTTGAAAGCGTTTGGTGAGCACTAGTTAAAAAAATGTGGAAAATGACGCTGACGAAAAATCAATCATTTTGTTGTGTCCTTGTATTCCCAAACGGGCTTTTCCGTGAACATACCTCGTGACCGCGCACGGTCGTGTATAATGGTAAAAAAGAGTTGATGAACTGTTAACTTTTATTGAAAAATAAATAAACTAATGGAGTAAAAAATCTTCGTCAATAATTACTAAAAAATCGTCCTCAATACGTACCGTAAAAATGTTCTATCTACTGACTGTCTAGGGCTTTGCGCGAGTTATTGAGGCTCTCAGTGTGTGACCGAACTCGACAAAGTTTTACGAAGGGCAATATTGCGCTGACGTATATTTCGTGACGTTTGATAATTAACAAAGTTCTTACGTGGGTCGTCCGCAAGTACAGGGAGGTGGTGGAAATTGACGGTGCTTCAAAGAGAGGGAAAAAGAGAAGCGGGGGGGGGGGGGGGGGGTGTCAAGAAAAAATGAAAAAAATGAGGAAAGTGAATACCACAAAGACAGATTGATTAAAAAAAAGAGGGCTACAAATACATCGCGAAAGTGTTTATATACGAGCAGAAAAAAAGATATAAACAAATAAAAAAATTGAATAGCTTTATTATTATCAATTATTATTAAGTATCGTTATGAATGATCGAATTATTCAAGTATTATTCATTTACGAGCAAACACACATTTCGTAGTACGTAAGACCGAGAAGAAACGAATCATTTTATCTTTTGCTCTTACATTGAAGCTGGACGCCACTGATGCGTAAAAAAAATCGATTTTTTTTTCAATTTATCAAAATATACATATTCAACGATGTGTGAAAAGAATTTCAAGTCAAGATATTGAGATTTGACCAAGTTACAGACGATTTGATTGGACCAGCTAGCGCAACGACTTACGTATACTAAACTTGTCGATCGCGTTTTTCTCGAAATATCTTTTCTCGACCTTGTCGGAATCATGTCTGTGTTTGTCTACTTTCCAATTAAAAAAACCCGAAATTTCCGTAATTGCAGTATCTATCGCTTTACGTAGTCGTTTTTTATTTTATTATTTTTCAAGCCCCCGGATATGTGTAAAAATTTTGCCAAGAATGACACTTTTTTCAACACCCGCCATTTCGTGAATTTTTTGTTTCGCAAAAACGCGTACACACAGCGCGAACTACATTTATATAGATCGTGAAACTTTTTATTTTTTATTTTTCAGACCAACCATTATCCAGTTATCGATCGGGCGTTGAACCACATTTTTTGTACAGGGCTCCATTATACCTCAATACCATTGTTATTT
This sequence comes from Ophion costatus, assembly GCA_951751655.1. Lineage (NCBI taxonomy): Eukaryota > Metazoa > Arthropoda > Insecta > Hymenoptera > Ichneumonidae > Ophion > Ophion costatus. Next base: position 9,401,616 of record OX632359.1, read on the forward strand.
TTTAATGTTTTTAAACAAAAATTTACACGAAATAAAATTAAGTATGCTCGATAACGTACCTTTGTCCCGAATCCCAAAAATATCTAGCAAATTTATCAACTTTATTATATCTCAAAAACGTTATTGATTTTTAATTGTTTTAAACAAAAATTTACACGAAATAAGTTCAATGTATGTTCAATGACATACCTTTTTTTCCAAATCCCAAATAAAGAATCTAGTAGACAAAAAAATCGGACAAACATCCTTTTTCGACCCGTCACAGTGGTATCCTCCCTTTTGCTTCGTTCCTTCTTATACATGCGAATTAGAAAGGTCGTTAAATTAATTATTTTCTATTATATCTTTTATATTATATCTATCGAATTTCTCTGCCCCGTATTTTTTTTTACCGCGAGTCAAATGTATAATTATAACCTACTTTATTGATATTGACCTTACCACAGACAATGTTCGAGACGATAATGAGGCTGTTTGCGATGCTCCCGTCGAAGCGATACGATAATGAATATTCAATGCAATGCTAATCTGCGACATGGAAACATTCAATAATTCCGATATCCTTGGATTAATTAATAGGGTTATAACGAGTAAAGCTGATTAAGCAACTCAATGATAGATTCAAGGTTGAAGTTTACCCTGTCAGAGTTTCCTGAACTCCTTTATTTGCGATCGATTCGATGAACTTACGATCACGATATCAGCCTATAGAAAGCGTCCCTTCATCTCCAACTATCTTCATCGTAATTTTCCCTCCAAGCTATTCCCAACCCCTTCCAATCCACGCACCCTTCGTCTACATTCGGCACCACGGCGTTTAACATGATTCATTAATTATATTGCCATTACGATGGGGATTCATTAGCAGAGCTAATCCTTCTGTACATTACTTCTGACATAAAAGTCACCCCTTCATAATGACGTGGATGGGGGTGTTGCGCGCGCAAAAATTAGATATCATGATCCAAATGATTAATGATTAATCAACGTCCGCTGACTATTGATCCCAACAGCCGTAGCAATTTCATGGCAAACAGTCAAACGCAATGTGACTAAACATTTGAAAAATGCGAAAAGAAGCAACAATAAACGAAATGAAAAGTGTACAATTTAAAAAAATAACAATGTCCGAAGTGATAAATGTAATTTAAAAAAAACCAATAACAACGAGCGAAATGATAACATAAAGAATAAAAAACTTCGCGTGGTTCATTGTCATCAATGAATCGGTTATACTGAAAATTTTTTATCACGATTAAATAATGATTTTTTATTCTTTGCCATCTGTAAATTTATAAATAATTATGTAATTCATACATCGAATAATTTATTTCTATTCGTGGAATAACGGATGCTTAATTACGGAAATGATCGCTCATCATTATCGTTTCCAACGTGGCAGTTTAATTCGGTTAGGAGACTACGAAAGGCGTGGTCACTAAATAGGTAGAGTGCAAACGCTATTAGTGTCTGCTCCTTTTTTGCTCGATCACTCAAATACGCGAACGCGCATACTAACACTCTCGAGTCGTTACTTTGTCGTTAATAAATTTCCCTAGGCTTCCTTCCTGCGTTCCCGAACGACAAGGCGATACGATTGGTGCATATTGTCCATGAGGTAATCCTTAAGGGATTACCACGAGTGTTCCCCAACTGTTAGAAGAAATATCACCATTCCGTTGCGTTTTTTTTGCAAGCGACAATTGGGCCTGAATTTGTTTCTCGAAGAGTTAATTAAAAATCATGAAAAAAAACGATATTGCCAATTCCTTTCTCGTAATTTATTAAAGTTCAATTCATTATTTGAATTATATTTCAAATTTTGTCTAAATTTGTTATTTAAAAAACGCAAAAATTAAGTCAATCTTATTTTTTTTTACATGAATATATCCAAATTCAATTTATTATTTGAATTATATTCCTATTTTCAAACAGTATATGGCAAATACCTTGTGGCTAGATAATTTCCGAGTCATTTTTACTATGCAGAAACTGGATTGTCATACTAATTGTAAATAAAAAGTCATAGAACTAAATGAATTGTCGCGATGAAAAGCAACGAGAGAATCGGAAAATTAGTCTGGTAAAATCATTTTGGGATCGACACGTCAGATTTGTGTTTCGGATGAGCCACATTAAGAATGTGAAGATTAACGCAATCTACGTTGTATTGAAAATTTGAAGTGGTGTAGCGAGCACCAACGTTAGGAGCCCTTGGGATTTGCCCGTGACTAATTGACCGATGTAACGAGGGTGGAAGCAGGCTCTCTCTCTGTCTTGTTGCATACAGGCCGAGGCTATTGGAACAGTCAGAGTGGGTTAGTGCCACTTAACTCCCGGTACTACAACCCCTTCAACTCCTGGTCTCCTCGCAGCGTTGACACTGTGCTCGTCAGTTTGTACAGGTGGGTAGTTAGTTCCCACCGCTTTTACCTGTTTCCTCTTACCGTATGAAATGGAGGCCGTGGCACACCGCCAATATAGAAGATTTTTGTAAATCCGGTTTTCTCAGCATGTCATCGCCATTTGCCAAAAAATATTACTTTTGTTATCAAAATTCAACGAGGGCGCATAACGGATCGGTCCGACAGGTTCTGGAACAGATGCTTCAAAATGATGCTCCAGGTGACCCATTTTATTTTAGGTATTTAGGATTAGTACCAATCATAATTGGCTATCGCAAAGGCCAGATGGATTAATAAACATTTATATGTCGGTTTGGTGAGAGGTAGAATTCTAGAGAACGGAAAATGGTTGTGGAATATTTTTGGGGGATTACGAGTTCTCCTTGGGGCTTGAATAATGCATTATTATTCATTGTGTAGGAGCCAAAGGTAACGAATTCAAGGCTCGTGTCATAGAAGGTTCGTGGAAATATTTTATAACAAGGAGAGCTTTAGCCCTTCGCGCCTCAGAGTGCTCAGAGTCGTTTCGGAACGGTCTTATCGTGAAAATTTAGCGAGGTACATGCTTCGATGAGCAAAGGGTTAAAGGGCAAGTGGAGGGTTCCAATAAATTCATTGATACGTTCTCTTTTTATCGGTCGTGTGAACTACATCTGCGTCACTAGATTATAATGTTTCTTAAATATCTCACGACTGAAAATTTGTTCGTGCTGTCAAATTAACCCTCTCGCGAAACAACCGTCATATATATCGGATATATTTCCTGCTCCAGCTTCCATTCTGGTATCACCCTCTTGTTCCACCATCCACCCTATTAGAATAAGAGGGTTCCATTCCTTTTGTTCTAATCGGATCGAACATCATTTTCGAAAAATATGGACGACACAGCCATTTCTATGTAATTTATAATAGTGTTCTCGGTTTTTCAACCCCTGGTGCACTATCGAGTCCCTCGGGGTCCCGAGCAATGCGCCGCAAGGGAATACAAAATTTTTGGCCATTTACGTCCTCGCCCCCGGAAAATTTGAATTACTTTTTTCATGCGTATAGAGCATTTTTCTTTCAGGCAGCAATGCCCTGCTTACGCAGAGACAAACGAATCACTTGGATCGATGAATTCGATGGATCGGTTGATTCACAGGTCGCCAACGAAACATCAATATAAAATACTAAGTTAAAAAAAAATTATTTCAAGCAATCATTAGTCCGATGGAATAAATGATTCTTAAGGGAGGAGGACACCGTGACGGGTCGAAAAAGGATGTTTGTCCGATTTATTTTGTCTACTGGATTCTTTATTTGGGATTTGGGAAAAAGGTATGTTATTGAACATACATTGAACTTATTTAGTGTAAATTTTTGTTTGAAACAATAACAAATCAATAACATTTTTGAGATATAATAAAGCCGCTGTATACAAAATGTGGCCCAACGGCTGGATCGATAACTTGACAATGGTTGGTTTAAAACATCAAAATCAAAAAGTTTTATAATCTATGTAAAGTTCTCATTGGACATAGACGTTTAGGAACATTTCAAAATGACGGGTGTTAAAGAAAAGTGTAATTTAAGCGTAATCTTTACTCTTGTTCGGGGGCTCAAAAAACTTAAAGTGAAAAAACCGCTACGTACAATGATCGCTACTGCTATTACGGAAATGTTGTTTTTTTTCAATTCGAAAATCCAACTATTATACCGAGAGTTACGATTCCGGCCAGGTCGAAAAAAGTCGTTCCGACAAAAAAGCGATTGAAAGGTTTAGTATACGTAAATCGTTGCGCTACCTACTCTTACAAAATCGTCTCTAACGTGGTCAATTTTCCATATTTTCATTTGACATTTTTTTCACATATTCTTGAAAATGTATACTTTGAGAAAATGCAGAAAAGATCGTAAAAAAAAAAAAATTCCAATATCCCGTTTTTTCCGGAAATCATTCGTTAGCATTACCCAATTGCGGTCTTAGTCGACCCGAATAATTTTTATTTTCAGTGCACGCTGGACATTCATTTCGAAATGATTGCCTGGTCAGTTTCGAATAGTGTTTTTAATCGGATATAAAATATGATAAAAAACATAAATTTTAAATTGAATAGAATGATGTAAAAATTACTTTTTCAATATGTCAATGGTCATCTTAGATAAATACGTACTTATTTATTTATTTAAAAAAGTAATTTGTGTAGCATCGATTTTCTTGTCCTACCGAGCAACAAGTTATTCCCTATCGGCATCCTCGAAGTATCAAGACGCGAGAACTAATTACTCCATGCTCATCTCCACTTTTGCCCAAGAGCATCACTCGAAAAAGCACTTCAGCAACATCAAAGCGATCCCACAGCGGATATCGGCATTAATAGTGAGAATTTCTGCAACGCCCTTGGGACTGTTACTTCGAAGTTTGATGGAGAGAAATTCTCTCTCGTCGATGCAGAACAGAAAACCTGTGAATAAATGTAATACAGCATTACAAGTATTAGAAGTGACGAACAGTTTCTTTTCCTTAAAATTATGGTGATAAAATTGTTTGGTAAATTGCATGGTCGAAAATCCAATAATTCGTTCGTTCGAATAATACGTCGACCGAGATTTAAATAGGGAATGACTTAATTAAAATACGTTGATGGTCATTTATTATCCATGCGAATTGAACCGAGAACGTTCTACGAACGAGCGAATTCACAAGTTTTTTTTTGTTTCATAATGAAATACATAAGTTGTCCTTATATTATATTTTTTATGTACGTTGAATATTGGAGCCAACGAGAAAAACGTTTATCCTTGGCTGGGATCGGTTGATTTTTTTTCTTGTTAATTCCAGGAGCGTGCGCTCCACGATTATATCGCAACGTTCCTTCAGAGTATCATGGCGACACGGTGCAGTCTCGGTCTCTCATTTTATCTGCTATGAGAATATAGAACCGTACAGCTTCCAACGTCGACTTCATATTTACACATCACCAAGTAAGGTGAAAATTATACGATAATGGCGAAGCGTACGATGAAATTAATCCCTTTTCTCTATTTCATTGTCTTTCATTCTGTAATAGTCGTAATTTCATAAAAAATCATAAAAGTTTACAAAAAGCGATATTAACAATAAAACATAGAAAAGTGAAAAAAATAGATTAACGTTGACAAAATAATCTAAAAATCATGGATGAAAAGTTCAATTCGATACAAATTAGGGAAGGTTTACATTTTTCTAAAAAAATGTTAGCTCGCATCATCTCGATTCTCCCTGGAGGCAAAACAATAATAAACAATCGGCATGCTGACATAAGGTTCACGCGATTGACTGTTTCAATTAAGGGCGGTTCCTTGAAGGGAATCGATTATAATCGGATGTTAGAACGATGTTTGTAGGTACACGATTTTCGTAATTAAAGCAATATTGGATCCTAGAAGAACAAAGGACGACATAGTTTGCAAAGCAGCCACGTTTTATCCCAGTGCATTTGAATATCACGTTTTTTTGCCCCTCGCAAAAATCTTCCCGTCAATGTCGAACAAGTTTCCCGCTGTGCTTGATTAAGTCAATTTCATCAGGGAACGCTCCGGGACATTACTTTCTTCCCTTTGTCTTTCCACCACCGTCTCGTTTTGTTCGATTCATTAGGTCTCCGCGCTTTATCCTCTTTTGCCCCAGAATATTTTCGAGCAGACACGCTGTCATTTCCACACTAATTAGCAATATTTGTTTGTGAGTTAATGAAAGAAAAAACTTACCATGCACGTCGTGCAACAAAGTACACGTCGATTCGCACCTACTGTAAAGCTATCGGTTTATTCCTAGATTGATGTGAATTCTTCCTGGGAGAATGATTCTGCTTTAGTAAGTGTGAAAAAATGGCCGGACTTGCCCTCGAATTTTGATAACCCTTTATTTCGTATTTGAATTTTTAAGACTATTACGGTTAAATGATATAAAAATCCAGAGTTTTTTTTACTCTAAAGTACAGCGTCATCGTTAAGGGGGAAGGATATTTTTTGAATAAATCTTGATGGAGAATATTGGTAAAAACGCCATCGGAAGCCGTCGGTGGTCCCTTGAAAAAATTATAAAAATAGACACAATAATTATAATAACAATAGCAATGGTAGGAATAACGATAAAAAAATAATACGAGTAAGGATAACAACGATAATAATAATAGGAATGATAGAAATATAATACGGTGAATAATAATGATAATAATAAATAATAATGGTAATAATAAATATGATAATAATAAAGCGGATGAAGGTTGACTGATAGCGCGGAAATCCGCATTAAAGGCAAGCACGGGTAATACGATTTTGGCCGACCAGGGTAAATGTTTTTCAACGCATGCGGTACTTCGCGATATAACGGTTTGGATATCGATTTCGGAAGGAATTCGATAAAAATAAAATAATAACATTTGACGATATCGATCACCTCAGAGAATCGAGTTTGCCATGGGCGAGCTTTGGATGTTGTTTGAATTGCTCTAGGAAAGCAATTACCGTGAGTTCGGTTCGTTAAACTGATTTGTGCGAACGGTTCGTGCCCACTCGAAAACGATTTACAGCTGTGCAACGCTTCGTGGGCAACCTCCGAGCACGCGTCTTGCATATATCATGCTGCGATTTTATCTTTCAACCCTCGTCTTCGGCTACATTCATCGTGTTGAATTTTATTTTTATTCTTCAAGATCTCGTGTCGAGTAGGTGTTATAACCGTGTTTCATAATGCTTTCCTTATTGTATTAATATTATTCATTCAAATTTATTAATTATTGCAAAAAGTCTTGACGTCGGATTGTTCAATATTGATATTGCAATGGTAGACATAATAGTGGGGCACCACCGTTACGGGTGAAAAAAACGATTTTTTTGCATTTTCTCAAAGTATACGTATTCAAAAATATAGGGAAAAAATATCACGTTGAAATATCGAAAATTGACCAAGTAACAGACGATTGAGCAAGAGTAGGTAGGCCAATGACTTACGTATACTAAAAGTTTAAATCGCGCTTTTCTCGAAACGACTTTACTCAACCTAGTCGATTTCATAACTCTAGCTATAGTGTAAATCTTTAATGAAAAAAAGCACAATTTTCGCAATTGCAGTAGCTATCGTTGGACGTAGCCATTATTTTTGTTTGCAATTTAGTGTTTTTCAATCCCCCGAATAATAGTAAAAATTTTGCCAAAATTAAACTTTTTTTTCAAGACCCGCCATATTGTGATTTTTTTTCTTCGCAAAGACGGCTGCGTTCAACGAGAACTACATTTATTGAGATTATGAAATGGTTTTTTTTCTCATTTTTCAGACCAACCACTGCCAAGTTTTCCATCCGTCCATTGGACCACATGTTTTATATTGGGGCCCTTATACCTCAATAACGTTGATAATTTTTTAAAGATTTTTACACATAAATTCACACGACATACGTTCAATGTGTGCTCAATAACAGACCGCTTACCAAATACCAAATAAATAATCGAGTAGATAAAAAACGATCGGAAATAATACCTTTTTGCGACCCGTCACAGTGATGCCCCCCTTAACCGTTTGAAGCATGGTGACATACTGGTATGTCACCTACTTCCACTCTGTTTTTTTTAAATAAAGTTTTCTTTAGCGCATAATGACGAATGTAAATGTATATTTAGGATGTTAGGAGATCAGTTATTACTACAATATCACTATTAAGGGCTTATGTTGCACTTAGTGGATGTTGATCACCACTACAGTACAAAAAACACGTTTTTTAAACAACAAATGTAGTTGTGCCTAATCTAGCAGGTGAACCATACGCAAAAAATGAATTCAGAGACGTTTTTTGGGTCGCTGATTATGAATTTGCTACCAAAACCGGCGATTTTACTGGAATTACTAAAACATCGGAGTTGCTCAATATGTTGATTCTGTTATACTGAATTTCTAATAGAATTATGCTTTAAGCATTACCCGGAGACTAACGGCGAGGACGTAGCGAGTTTCTAGCTCCATATTTTTTTATTTTTTTTTTTACTTTTTCTATTTTCTTTGCTTTTTTATTTTTTATATTTTTTTCACTTTTTTATATTTATTTGTACCTAAAGACTAAAATCGTTCTAGGTGTGGTAGGCCGCAAAACAATTGCGATTTACGTTTAAATTATAAGCTCAAATTAGTATCAGTGACAACGCCAGATTTGTGTTTCATTACCCTATATAGGAACTGCCATTTTTATTGTTCAATTTTGAACTGAGATTCGAATTCAACGACTCAAAAAACCCCTGCATATGGAGTTTCATCTTCATCAAGCTACTTGAGCATTTTGGTCCGTCATATTGGATCTGCCATCTTGAGTTTCCAAATTTTGAGTGCAGATTTGTAATCAGCGACCCTGAAAACCCCCGACTACCACCTTTTGCGTTCATCAAACAATTTTTGCATTTCTGGTCCGCCATATTGGATCCGCCATCTTGAATATTCAAATTTTGAGTGCAGATTTGTAATCAGCGACTTTGAAAATCCCCGAGTACCACCTTTCGGTTTCATCAAATGATTTTTGCGTTTATGGTCCGCCATATTGGATCCGCCATCTTGAATTTCCAAATTTTGAGTACAGATTTGTAATTAGCGATCCCGAAAACCCCCCTGAATACAAAGTTTGGAGCTGTTTGCACGTAAGGAAAAATGTATGCTTCAAAGGGTGAACACAATAATAATATGATCGCTAATACTACATTTATACTAACATCAATAGTAATATAAAACTAATATTAAAGTAATATTAATAACACGATCAATATTCATACTCAGTGATCAATGCTATCAACAACACCAACAAGAAATTAGCAAAGTATTCATTTCAATAAACCCAACATCTTTCATCTGGTTGAGAATAAATTTGGAAGAATCAATTTCCAAGTACGTACAAGACGATGCAAGATAGAGGCCTGGATAGTAGCACTGACAAAAAAGAATAATGAAACGCAATTTAAATCTATTACGATAAATTATTTCTTCGTAGAAGTGAATTTTATTATTTGAACCTCCAAATGATTTCTTCGAAAGTCGAAATCTGGCTGTTTCGCTTCCTCGTACCTGACAACTTTTACCGGCCCATTACATTAAAATTCCTACAACCTTTTTCAAGATGAAATTTACACATATACACCGTTGGCTTGTTAACTATTCGAAGTTTTAACAAACTTACTCCTGGTTTCGTACAATGACCCACGTCTCCTCGCTCTTCTCTATACATTTTGCAACTTCAACACTATTGCAATTGAAATCTGAAATATCTCGGCAAAGGAGGAAAACGATGTGAGCCTACGTGTTGAATATATTTTGTATGTGGGATTTCCTTTTACATAGGCACATTCACGTAACGTGGATAAGGACGATTAATGATATTCGACGAGGGCACGTATCAAAACGATTTATCTTCCGATGCGGATATCGCTGGACGTTCGGAAAACCCGCGATGTTCCCTAATCTTCAGTAAATTCCCCACTCACGAATTTTCGGGCAATTGTATATTTGATAATGGACGGTGAGGAAGAAATGTTCTCTAATTGTCGGAATATTCAGTGTCAGAGAGTGCAAAAGTTTCTGAAGTAAACGATGTCATGATGACGCTTCTGTCTTCCGTTCGAGTACACTTACGACCCAACTTCGGCTGCTACCAATGACGTTAAAGACAACAATGGCAATCAATATATAAAAGATTTACAAACTTTAGTGATTTTCCTATTCGTTTAGATTATTTAAAAAATCTCGCTAATGAATACAGTAGTATAAGCTGAGCTTGTCCAGTAGCATTTTTTCCCCATTTATTACTAGACTCAGGAACTTAACGTCTTCGTGTCTTTCACCAACGATAAGAATAATGACACTATGGAATTAATCAATTATTCGGAATGAAACATTAGACGTTTTTGCAATGTCAGGAATAATTGGACGGCGGAGGACGTTTAATTAGTCTGCAGTTGGTTGGGTAGTAGTTTAATTGGAATAAACTTTGTACATTCGAGTTTCAGCGTTTTGGCTACTAACGTCAATAATACTCCGAAATCCACAAATCGTTTCTAGGGAAAAAAACATATTTGGTCTTCACACTTTTATAAACATTTGCGGTATTTATAGAAATAACTGGCTACGCCGTGATTGGTTCGTTAAAATGAAAATCATTCGTTGGTGAGCACTTTAATTGGATAAAACTTTATATATTAGAGTTTTTGCTGTTTGTACTGGATCGAAGTATAAATTCGCGGTTATTCTCGAATTGCGAGGATTTGATCGGTGCGACGACGTGGGAGTGTGTGTTGGATCTCCGGGGAAGCCCTGCTAATTAAACGTCAGATGCATCTCCAAATTGCGGGTAGTACGAGCTCCTTGCCTGTATGTTCCAAATACCTTGGCAGATGTGTCCTCTCCGCGTAGTTTTGGTATAAAAAGGACAAAAGTTTCCATGTTTAGGCGGATGTGTGGGCTACTCTAAATGGTGCAGTCGACTACCTCGAATGTTCTGATCTCTCCAACTGCCCGATGAGATTCAAATGAATTCCATTTTCCATTTCTGTCTGAAAGGGGCGATAGCAAGATGATGAACGAGAAGTCTAACGAGGGCCGAATAAAATGGATAGTGTCTATCACTGCACAAAAAAGATTACTTAGCCTGGCTAAATCCGTCAATGCAGGATGTAAAATAATTATTTATCGAAGGAACGGTGTGTTAGTTGATTATGGGAATTATTTATTCCAACGATCCAACGGATATTCTAATTGATAAAATTTCAATTCCGTTACAATTTCGTCGAGCCACGTGACTTTTTCTCTGCGCCTAAAGGCGCACAGAGAAGATCCAAACGGCCCGAATGAAACGAAGAGCGGAAGGATAAGCGGGTAAAGACTGGGTCAAAGTGGAGATACCATAGTCGGGTTGAAACTTCGTTAGGTAGGCAGGGAAATGTCTGGCCGACTTTACGTGCACGTGGTATGAGGTTAATATGGGTGGGATAGCACCATATCTCATCAGGCGACCTGACTGTACATCCGGCAAATTGCCAATTTGGAAATACGTCTGAGTCCTCCGGCAAAGGGTGCGGATGGATCCAAAAAACTTTTCGGTTCGCCCGCTTGCCTGGGTGGCTGCGAACCCAGCGTACAGGATGAATGTGGATCGCATCAATGATCACGCATCTGACCATCAAACCTTCGGGCTATGAAATCTCCCGAAACGCCTGTATACCCCATTATTCACATACGACCTCGCGTACAGGTGGGACACGGAAAGCTCCGCGTGGGAGGGACCTCAGGAAACACCGAGGCGTACCCTTTCTTACTTCATCCGTAAGGGATCGTCGGGTCGGTAGATGTATCACGTTTCAGAGATACGTTGAGGGAATGTTTGATGGGCCTGCCAGTTCTACCAAATTGCCCTCCTCCCCAACAAGACAAAACGTTAACCGCTTTTTCTCCTGCAACTCCTCGTGGCCAGTTTGCCTGGAGAAAACATGTGGATCCTCAGCGTTTTCCATCAAAGACCAGGAAGTCCGTTCGCCCTTTAGATGACGAGGTTCCCGTCAGTTGGACTTTGCGTACGCTAAATACAGCGGCGGATGAATTTTTCGTCACTACCAGGATAATATACTGTCATTGATCGCTCTTTTTAGGACGGTGCAATTATAATTGTATTCAGCTTTCTAAAGCTCTGGAGCGTGAAGCGCGTGGCGCGCGTATTTTTAATTCCGAAGCTTTGGGTATAGGGGAGTTGAAAAGGATGAGGGTTTTTTTTTTATACACTTGCAAAGGGTTTTCACTGGTCCTGAGAGTCAGAATGAGAAAATTCAAGTTGCTATGAAAGTAAAAGTTCTTGTAAAAGGATATATTCAGCTTCGCTAAACATATCATTCAGGAGCAAGTGAACCTGGCAGGAGACAATATTGCTTCTTCGGACAGAAGGATCTTTACAGCATTAACAGAAGAAACTCTCCTTGATTCGAGAGATTTCCATTTTCTGTTGGAGCAGGTCTCACTGAGCGAATTTTCCAGATATATCTCCTTACATTGAAAAAGTTCGTGGAATGGTGACGGCTTGACTACGTTTGTGAAAATTAATCAAAAAAATTTAAAAAAGTATCTGTGAATATATTATTGCGTGCACGTATACACGTGTAAATGATTTGCATACTTCAATTTGGATTGTGGAAGAAAGCAGACACGGACGTATCGTGCCGAAACCATATTGTTTGTCGACGCGAATATAATTTTGGGATCCAATTTTCGCAGCGATCCCTCTCTTTTTATCCCATGTCGCCCGTTGAGATGTTAACTTTATCAGACCTGGCGTTACCTCGCGCTTTTCTCCTCCACCTCTGGTCCGTACATTCTGTGTAAAACTCACGTTTGTATGTTTGTGTTCCTCCCGTGACCCAATTTTCCTCGTCATTTTCCTACGGGCTTACAGAGTTTGTCTTGACGTCTCTCTCGGCCTCGGTATGATAAAAATGGCATGGGCTCCACTGATTTTGCAGACCCTTTTTCCCCGCAACCCATCATAAATCCAATAAACCAGAAGATAACAAAATAGCCATTTGTTTGGTAGATGTGATTTTTGAAATGTTGTTGATCGCGTTTGATGAGAGTAGATTTCGATTGCTCAGCATCGAATAATTGCAAATATAGATTGAAATATCTGCGGATTACGTGTAATTGGACTACGGTGAATTGATTTTTAGATTGCAAGCAATCCGTAGCTCGAAATGCTAGGTGTACAAAAAATTTCACGGTCTTTTTTCGTAAAAATAATGATTTATTTACTTAAAATAAAGGTACATTTTAATCGGGAGAGTAATTTCCGTTTTGCTTCCATACATTTTCCCCACCTGTCAGGCGGATTGCACATTCTTTGGCAGTAGAAAGATGGTGCTTTTGAGATAATGATATCGGTAATGGAATTTTTGACTCCATCGAACGTTTTAAAGAGACTATCAGCCCAATGATGTCGGAGCGATTGGAAAAAGTGAAAATCCGATGGAGTGGAGCCTGATGAATACGCCGGGTGCGGCCCAACTTCACAGCTCAACGATCTAAAGCGTCTGTGGTTGTTTTTGCTGTGTGTGGTCGGGCATTCTCGTACATCACGATGACTGGCCTAGGACCTTTGCCCGTGTAAGGCCGTTTTGAATCTTGCCGAGCTTTTTTAAAGGCTGGAAATATCCCATGAAAAATGTTACAATTGGTTCGAGGCTAGCATAGGACTGCGCCATCTCTACACTATGGATGGCCATTCCCTGGTGTGGGTTCATTAATGTACCATTGTTGATATGAAATTATCTGACCAACATTGGCTACCGAAATTTCACGGACATTGGTCTTGAAACGGGCCTGACACTTTTTGCCAAGGTTCCCGGCGTGTACGGCAAATCTTGCCAAGGCAAGACGGGGTATTTAAGGTTTGAACGTCAACGAAACTCATGTTTTTAATGTCACATAATGGCATTTATTTCTGAGTCAAGCTACAATAATCAGTCTCACAAGATTTGGTCAAATTGGGAACATTCGAGTGATAATTATTGCAAATAAAAATTAACAACAGAAAAGAGAGTTCCCCCCATCTTGACCGCAATATGGGGCACCCCTGGGGGCAAGATGGAGTACACTATCTTCCAATCCAATCGAACTTCACCCAAAGAAGTGGCTTTATTCAGACTGGCAAAGCGCAGACATGAACAGCTTCATCGTCATTATCTAGCGTTAATTGACAAATCGCAGTCTCATCCAAAACGAAATTTTAAAACGACAACAAACATATGAAAAAATGAGTTTTCTTTTGAGCACTCTGGAGCGACGACACGCGGGCGACTGATGGGTGTCATGGACGCGCATCGGATGATGCCAAAACGAACGTGATTGGCTCATTCAAATTGCGTATTCGCCGGGTACTCTCTAATTTTTCTTCAAAATTTATAAACACAATAGAATGGTACGACGAATTATGTTACCTGGCTTCCGGTCAATGCAGACCCTGCAGTGTTAAAAGTTGCAATTTTAAAACCTATTATCTCCCAATCTAAATAGTCGATTGTTCTGAAATTACCCTCAGACATGCATAATGATATGAACAATGGCTGGTTAAAATTTAAACACAATCTATAGAAATCAAGAGAGGATGTAGTTGATAGGCTTGTAGGAACTAAAAAGACGAACATCAGCGGAACAAAGTGGTCTTACAATTTGCGTGATCTTTATCTTTTTTAGGCGACTTGAGTCACCGATGAGGAAAATCGGCTGGAGGGTTCTCCGACGTTGAAACAATCTCGTGTAAAATTAATCCGCTGGATAAAATTATCCGACGAAAATGACTTGACTCGGAATGCTGAATCGAGGAAACTTTTCCTAAACGAACATTACGAAAAGGAAAGAAGAGGGCAAAAGGAAGCGATCTTTCCCAAGTTCAAAAGGCAGAAGCGACCGAGTTGAAAATGAGTTTCTTCAATTCGTTGCAACAGTACGTCAGTGATAGCGTGGCGAATCTAGGTCTGAGTCCGAAGAGATTTTCCTTCAGTCGGGAAGACTCGGCGAGCGATCAAAGCGGAAGGACGGGATCCACCGGAAGTGTCACATCAACGACGAACAGCAACGTCACCACACAATCGACTACCCCTCATGGATTTCCCAAGGTTAGTCTTGGAGAAATTAAAAGCTTCTCAAACAAACCCAAACAAACTTAATAAAAAAAACCCCTTATAAGTGAATACTGTTAGGACAAAGAATATTATGAGGACCCATTTTGACAAACCTTCAACTGATTTGCAAATCATAAATAAGAATACTGATAGAACATCCAAACAAGATCAAATATCCTTAGAAAGTGTTATCCAGTTACAAACCAATTCGAACATTATTCACGAATATTTTTTACCGATTCCCAAGCCCTCATGCCGCGTCTACAAATAGACAAACTGTCGGTTCATCAACTCGAGATGTTCATTAATGATCTTTTGATCTTTAGGTCGTACCGCCTCCAGGCACTGTCACACCAACACCCCATGCCCCGTTCCTCTCGACGAGAAGACGTACACTAGACTGCACTTCCGGTTCGGGCCTGTCGGTTCATCCGGCAACTGGCGGAGGTACGGTCTCTCCGAGACGACAGGGCTCGTTCAGGAGAAATGTCGCACCGAGTGACAGACCACCGTTGGTTTTTTGCAGAAGAAGGCCGTCCTGGCCAGAAGTTGACATCCAGGCTACATCAGGGTAAGTTTCAAACAAACGATTTGAGTTTACCGTTTCAGCTAACTACTTTCCTTCTTCTCACAGAGTGCTTTCGATTCTCAAACATTAACGTTTCGTGGTTTTATTCAGAGCTACACGAGTTTTTGATGTTTTTGTTTACGTACCAAATTTTATAAGACTGCTATGTTTTGTTGTTTTGTCATATCTTTTAGAAACGATTTGACTCAGACTAGGCTTATTGGATTCTGCTTACAATGAGGCATGTTTTTTAGGATCTTTTAGGATTAAGGATTTTTTGTTCTTTTATGAAGGAACACGTATTTATGTATCGATTTTCTTTGAGTCATCTGCCAAACGACTGCGCGATAGGGAGATTAATAAAAGCCGTGGGAACCCTCTTGAGTCGTTTGCAACTCCTACGACTCCGTCCCACTATCTTACTATATTATTGCCCACTTCATCGAGAAGATCCACGCACAGGACAAGGACTTGTGGTGCTTGAATTCAGAATGCGGTGCCTCCGCATTTTTCCGTCGGTCCCCAGATTCTCTCGCCGCTGTAGACTCTTTGAAAATCCCCTGACTAGTTCCAACGTCCGGTAAACCCATTCGACGTGCTTATCTTCAGGCTCCTCCGGCGGCGTAGTAGAAACGTAGGAGCCCTATCGATCGACGTCAGGAGACACGCCACCTTCTTTCACTCCGCACGACCCTCCGCGTGCGTTTCACATTTGTACCGTTTCAACTGTGCTGACAAGCGATTTTTTGCAGTCTTATGCATTAAACGGCGTTGTCCATACTGTCAGTTATTTGTTTTACGATAGTTTACTCTACTCAAATATGAGGCTCGCCGGATGTTTTATCGAGGCAGTACGTAAGAGCGAAATCAACCCGATTGTTTTTCCACCGATTTCATTTCGTTTACTTTGTTCCGAGCCTTTTACTTGATTCGTATTTCCATTTGAAATAAAAGTCATTGTGCCGCGTCTTGAATAAAGGCTTTTTTATAATTGAGAGAAGTTTTCAAGAACAATTTTGAAGTTATATGTACGCATTATAATCGAATGTCAAAATTGAACCCTGTTGTCGCGTATTTCGAAAACTTTCTGATTTTTTGCGGACTTTCTAGGGTCCGAAACCGTAACGGGTTTGACCGAACTTTCTAGATATCGAGTTACGCATACTATAAAAGCTCCTTTAGTAAGAACATGAAAAGATTTGCCGTGCATGTCAGTTGTACCCGGCAAATTTGTAGGTGTTTGTTCTCATTATCAAGAATATACGTTGTATAATCAATTACATCCATCTTTAAGCTCCCCTGCACGTAGCAGGGGTGGGCTCAATTCGAGTAGAGTAGAGGGTAGCGGAGAAGACACGTTTCCAATTCGCCCAGTAATGAATCCGAAGTAAAAGCATTGTAGGTAGGAAATTGCAGAAAGGGCGCTGAGTTTAATCAAGCACGTAGGTTCAACCGTGACGTCTGAGGCTCGAGCGAGTACAAGGAACGATAGCGGTGATGGATTATGTCAACGATTTTTATGAGATTCGGTCAGATCCTCCATTTACCTACATTCTTTTAGCGAAAAGCTACGATCATGATAGCCACAAATTGGCTTGCAGCACTTTGGTCTCGACACGGGGTATGCCATTGGATTTGCTTCTAAATTAGAAACTCCAGTGCACTTCAGTCCACGACGAGTAATATTGTGTCCTGACTACTGAGTCATTCTACAGCGTCGATACAGGTAGCATTGTCCAAGAGGATTATGTGTAGTCGCGTATACGAAAGCTGTGACCGAAGTCTTTCGTGAGCCAATGCGACCAACTGTTATAATCCATTTCCTAGTGGCCGATACGTAATCTGTCTACATCATCGTACTATTCTGAACCAAGTTAGCGCAACCAAAGCAGTTTCAATTCTTCCTCACCCTTTTGCTGGTGTTTCCATTGAAGTTGGCTCAATTGATACCACGTGCAAAGTGCCTTGATGCACACTGGTAACCACCAATGACGACAGGAAAAAGGACTTCAACGATAGCATACTACAAACGAATAAAAAAGATCTTTGCGGGCACTTTTAAGATTGACAAAGTGGTATTGCCAATCTTAAAATTGGCTGGTTGAATAATTGGGCTACGAAATTGATACCACTATGGTATATTCGAGACCATCACACGTTATCGTATTCGTTCAGTGTGTATGTGAATGCAGGAAGGATGGCGTAGTTAAATTCAAACCGATAAAACCCTTCACTGTGACGTACAGATCAGTGAGTCGTGGATTGTCTCTATGTAAATGGTGCAATCCTTTGAGGACCGATCCCCCGATTCATTGCCTGCATAATTCTCCTGTGGAAACATGGTACGTGCCAACTAGAAGGACGCAATGTCATTAGATATTTCGGGTTGGAATTGCTAGGCAAACTAAAAGGTAATTCAAGTTGCGAGGCAAGCCATTTCATTGTCGCGAGCTTTCACGCACCAAAGACGCTTTAGCTAGCGTACGGTATGACAATACGTCTTAATTGCGATCGAGACAAAGATCCTATTTGCGTACCGAGTTGCCAAAAGTTCCCAGTGTGTGCGCAAGCCGGATTAAGCGTGGACCTGCCTTGAGGCTTGGGCAAGCTGCAAATATGAAGTATTGGAGTCTGTAGTTAATAAAAGACTTCGGCTTTTGTCAACAACATTTCTGGATAAACAGCTAATTTGGATGTACCATACCTTACCAGGTGTCAAATCAATGCTGGCTTCATATTCTAGGTCTTCCGTGGAAATCTGTCCGTCTCATATCCACCGGGCTATGTTGAGAAAAGGGAAAAACTGTCGCGTAACACGAATCCGTTCATGCCACCGCAAACAACCCTTGTCATTTGTACCTCCATCCCACTTCCATACCAAGCGAACCCTCTTCTCCACTCGGCCTTTCTCAAACTACCTTTACGAGCTTATATATACGTGCCAGAGTCCTGATAGGCAGCTCTCGTTGCCACCCACGAGAACAAAAGCTCTACCCTGAATTTCATCGACCCTTCGAGGCCCCGACCTCTACTCTCCAGACTTTCGTACTTTTCCCGTCCTTTTCTCAATCCAGCCGTTTGAGAGTAACCTACATAGAGCGCAGAGGCGATCAGTGGGCAATTCTTTCACTCCAAAGTTGTGCGACAGCTATTATGGTGAAATGATTTTTTTCCCCAAAACTTTCATTATCTTTACTTCTCTCGAGGTTACATCGTTACTTCAGGGACCAATCGGTTTCCATTATTGATCCGTTGAACTGAACTTTCATATACGAAAAAAATCGCAGAAATACAAATTTCGATGACAATCGTCAAAATTGTTGATTTTTTTTAAATTCTTAGTTTTACAAATGTTTCTGGTGCATTGATGGATTAACCACCTATTTACCTTAATCTTTGACGGGTTATCTTCAACGATTATTCGAGTGTTTCGGAATACAATGAAACACGAATCTTCTTAGGGATCCTCACTTTCAATTTTCGTCATTCCGCACTCCTCATGGCTAGTCAGCTATTGAACGCGATATCGGTAATGGTTATTTATTTATTTTTGTTGAAAATTTGAAATTTTCACAGCTTTTTTGTACCGATTTTGCTTCGCTTTGTCTTCGGTAATGAAACTTCTACTTGTGGTCTCGGTTTTATTGTACAAGAGCCGTTTCTGTATCGTGGATATCATTCACGACCTCGTTCTCGTTGCCTTGGGCTCGATCTGCGGGCGAATTCTTGCTATCTTCGATGTAGTGGGCTTGTCCCCCGTCTTACCGTGAATTCCAAATAGAGCTTCGTTCAACGTCGCTTACGAATTTGTACTTTAAGCTCGAGCACATTTCAGAAAGGAGATGTGAACAAATTGCACCGCGACATATATTATTGTAGTGATAAATTTAAACCATTGCCACGAGAAGCCGAGAAAGAAATTCATACAATTTAACGCTCGAATGGGCAAAAGCAAATTCCCTTTTTGTACGTCATATTCAAAGAAGTATTATTTATACGGGGATATTTCGAATCCTGGTACTTCTTCTTCTTCTCGATGGTACAATCATGAGAATAAAATGCCGAAGGACGTACGCAGAACCGACACTTTTGATATATATATAGAACACGATGAAAAGGAAGCTGACAGTGGTATACTATAATACCGGAAAGAAATGCTCCAGTTGAACCAAGCGCACCGGCGACGGTGGGAAAAAAGAGGCAAAGAGGAATGAAGTTAAGCGGGTTATGTGGAAGGCTGAGAGTATAGGGACTCGATACATCTGGCTCTCTCATAGGTGGATCTCTTCAGGATGGTATACTATCATCATCCACCATTCTAACCGCTCTTCTCCTCTGTACCACTATTTCTCTTGCCCTGGATACAAAATTGTTCACGTCAAAAATGCTGGATCTCCCAACTCAATTTACAGAAACACTCAATCCTTCCCTGTGTCGTAAGATTTTTTTTATTTCTCACATTTTGCCTTTATAGATACGACAGAAGCAAAATCCATAAATATTACCAACAAATCACTAACGAGACAAATTTACGAGTGTGACTTTCGCTGGCCGACGTAAAAAAACAATTAATGAAAGGAATAAAACATTTCTACCGACGGTGTTCTTTTCG